>PVIJ01010077.1:7726-62649 GCA_004024925.1 Scalopus aquaticus | reverse complement strand
GGGGGGGGGGGGGGGGGGGGGGGGGGAGGCGGAGGGAGGGAAGGAAAAGGGCACAGGATGGAATAGAGAAGAGCGCAGGGGACCATGGAGATGGATCGCGGGTGAGTTGGTGGTGGGCTACCCAAGGGGAATACAAAATGTAAAAGACATAAATAACAATAAAAATATATATTAAAAAAAAAAGAAACCCATATATGAAAATTTATAGTGATTTTATTGTCATAGTCAAACACTGGTAGCTATATATCCTTCAGTGGGTGAATTCTTAAACATTCATAGCAGGGATTAGCAATAAAAAGAAATCAACTATTGATACACATAATTTGTATGAACCTCAGGGAAATGAGCTTATATATTATATAATTCTATTTACATAACATTTGTTTAATAACATACTTAAGGGAGGAAGAATATGTTAATAGTTGTTCAGGGTTAAGGATGGGGTATGCATATGGTTATGAGATGGGTGATATTTTCTGGTAATGGAACTACTTTATCTCTTAACTATATTGGTGGATACCTATACATGTGATAAAATTTCTTAGGACTAATTGTACACCTGCACACAGGAGTGTGTAACTCATAAAATCTGAGTATATTCTGTGTTTTATATCAATGTCAATTACTTAGTTTTAATATTGTTATAAGATGTTAACATTGGTTTAGACTGGCTGAAGTGTGCACAAGATTTTCCTGTACATTTTTTTTTTGCTGCTTCCTATGAGTCTTTATTTCAAAATAAGAAGTTAAGAACAATTCATGATATATTTAAAATCTGAGAAGTCATTTGCAATTCTAGGAAGTTAATATTTGAAATGTGTT
The DNA here is from genome assembly GCA_004024925.1 of Scalopus aquaticus. NCBI lineage: Eukaryota > Metazoa > Chordata > Mammalia > Eulipotyphla > Talpidae > Scalopus > Scalopus aquaticus. Next base: position 61,827 of record PVIJ01010077.1, on the reverse strand, counting down.
TGGGCAGTTTGATGATTGAGTCATTTAAAAAATAATTTATTCACTCTATCAAATAATATAATTCTAAGAGAAGTTATAAATTATAGATCAACAGAAGTTTATAAGTGAAATATTTAGAAAATTAGTTTTTTAGAATATACAACCCAATGTAATGGTATAATATGAGATGATATTTTTATTATCTACTCACAACTTAGAAAATAAAAAGAAATTTACTGAGGTAACATTGGTTTACAACAAACGCTGTATGGAATTCAGAGACACAGGATCACGGTCTCTCAGATGTCTGTCCCACACCACAGCCACCACTGAGGCACCCACAATCCTCTACCATAGTCCGTTGTGCCTCCTCCCTATTATTTTTCATTTCTCCTTCTCCATCCTGCTTCATTTCCACAGCCAGATTTATAGGGTTTGAATTGGTTTGATTTTGTCTGATCCTTTGTTTTTTTTTCTATATGCCAAATATAAGTGAAGCCATATGATCATTGTCTTTTTCCTTTTGACTATTTTGCTTAGCATAATCCCTCCAATTCCAGTTGTGTTCTTGCAAATGGCGAGAGTGCGCCTTTCTTTCAGCTGAATAGTATTCGTGTGTGTTTGTGTATATGTATCACGATTTCCTAATCCACTCCTCTGTCCTTGGACTCTTAGGTTGTTTCCATAATTTAGCTATTGCAAATAGTGCTGCCTCTTTTGCTGTTTCAGATCTTCTCCCCAGGAGTTCTGCACTCTCTCGCAGTAGACTTCATGGGAAGTCTGCAACCACACCAGGTAGAGGTGGGCATCGCATCTGACTCCCCGCAGTGGCCACCAGAAACCAGGATGTCCTTTCTTTGCAGGCAGTGTTGAGTGTGGGAACTCATAATTTCTGACTACATACTGGATGCAGGCCCAGAAGTCACACGGGCCGGGGGTGTGGGGGTGGGGAGGCGGTGACTCCCTGACTTTCTGAAGTCCAGCCAGTCGCCCCCTGTAGATAGGGCTGTGAGCCATGTGCCCAGAGGGCCTGTACCCTCCGGCTGTGCAAGGAAGCAAGTGCCAGAGATCTTACCAGTTCCAGACCTGCACTTCTGCTGACTCTCCAAGACTGGGACAAAGAACCCACTGGCAGACTGTGTCCTGTGGCTCTCTGCAGTGTCTTCCTCTGCTCTCGGCATTGGCTGGAGATCACACATCGGGGAACCTGGAGGCTACCCAGGTGTCCTGAAGCCCATGGTCTAGGAGTCCCTTACCTTAAGGTGTGGAGCCATGTGCCTGGAGGTCCTGTGCTCCCCGCTGTGCAGAGAAGCAAGCATCAGGAATTGTGCCATTTCCAGGCCAGTGCCTCTGCCGATTTCCCAAGGTTGCCACAAAAATCCGGGCAGGCTAAGTTCATTGTAGTCACTTGCAGCTTCTTTCTGTGCACTCTGGGAGCAAGTCAGAATTAGCATTGGGTGGAGGACTTGGGAAGGTTCCCCAGGTCCCCGCAGTGGGTACAGACAACCCTGGAAGCCAAGAGATTGAGCAGGGGGCAGAAAAATTGACCTCTCCATTGCTGAAACTAGCCACCAGCCACCCAGTGGCCATTTATTGATCAGTTGAAAAGGTTAAGCCCTTGCTGCCAAGTACGAAGTTCTTGGGCCATGCTTCAGGAGAGCCTGGGGCCCTGGGGGAAGGGCAGTTCACGCCTGGTGACCTGGTGCTGTTTCTCAAGCTTTCTGACTCTGATTGTTTCTGTCTCTCCTCCTTGCCGAAACCCTGTCTTCACATCCCCACCTTTCAGATGCGGCCTCCCCCTTTAGAGGCCTATCCTTGGTGCCACTCAAGAAAGCCATGACTCAAGGATCCAGTCTCTCTGCCATCTTTCCCTCCTCCACTAAAAAATCTTTCCATTTAGACATGTTGGCTCCAAATATGTCTTTGGAAGTATTGTCCTTTAATAGATTATGTCTTTGCAAGTTTTAAAATTTATCTACTTTGTTTTATTTGATTTTTAATTACAATTTAGTTTTTAAAAAGTAATTTTAAAAAATATATAGCTGATAACAAAATCCAAAAAGCAGGAACTACTGCCTAGTGCTTGAAATGTTAACACATTATTAACATCTTTGATTAGCATCTTCTCAGAAATACATCTGTTGTAATGAACAGGGTACAGCTGTATTTAAATTTTATTTTAATGCACATGGAATTCTGTTGAAAGGAAGGATAATAATGTTGGTTCCTATCACAAAGAAAGCGTGCTGAAATGGCACACATTTTCCTACTTTTCCTCATGTTTTTGGTTAGAATTTCTAAATAATTGGCTTTTCTTGAGCCAAATTGGAATTGGCTTGAATAAATCCCTGCTGGCAGTGTTTTCAGAAAGCCCCGAGCTTCAGTATGGCAAACGGAATTGATTTCAACTCCACAATTAAAATGTCACAGTTTAGAAATTGATTAAAAAGGAAACACAGGCATGTCCCAAAGAATTTCTGGAACCTGCTTTTCATGTTTTTTTTTTTTTTTTTCAAAATGAGATAGTTTTAACGTCTAAATATGAAATTAGCTTTTCTACTTATGAAAACTTTTCAAATTTGGTCAAGATTAATGTACCATTCTTTCATTTTAAATATTCAAATTATTTTCGAAGGAATTTTATTGTCCCAGTGTTTGCAGATGTTAACAGATCTGATCACAATCCTCACATCTCCTACCTGAAATCTTCAGTAATCACCTTTATGACTTCTAGCTTAAATATTTCCCCACAATCCACTCACCAGAGACTGTGAAATAGCACTTGGTTATTCTCAGAGAATGTTGAATACGAAAACCAGTTTTATTATAAACAGATGTTTACTGATTATTATTATCCCATTTAAACTTCTTCAAACCTATCAAGTAGGTATTGTTGTCCATAATTCCCAGGTGACATAATCCTGAGCGGTGGAGCAAGAATGCAAACATATAAACCCATAAACTTTTCTCCTCAAGGTAAGAGAAAATAGAACAGAAGGCCAAATATAGACCCCTAGGGAGCCATATTTAATTTCTGGATCTACCACTGATTGAGTGGACTATTAATAAATTATTGCCTACTATTTTTCATGGCTAATGGGTACTAAAGACTGACCATTTATAACTTGTTTTGCAAGTGTCACAAGCTAATATCCTTAATATAGGTAGAGATTTCCAAATGAAAGATAAAGACAGATTACTTGATTATTATATTTCAAAATTTAATTTAGCACCCTGGTTCATCAAATCAAAGTAATCTACTGAGAAAAATTAAATGAGTGTTATAGAAAATGTCATTTAACTTTATTCTGCTATTTCAAGTATATAGTTTTCTTTGGATCAATCAATATTATTCTTTGAGATTAATTATGACACTTGTATTGGAAAAGGCTCAATTTAATAACATCACACACCATCTTATACACCTGATATATAAAACTCCCATGAGTATTCCATATACCACTTCATATCCCACATATATACAACTTGCATATGCAGCACTCACACCCCACCCATGTCACACAATGCACATGTAGACCCATACATTCTCCCCCTCATACTCCCACTCCACACACACATGCACACATGTGTGCATGCACTGACAGTTATACCTTAGAAAGCTGGAAATGAGGGAGATACGGTTATTGAGATTCAAAATATTTAATCCATGCTTAAAGATTCAAAGCTGAAATACTCTAATAGCCTTCCAGCCCTTTCCCCAAAATGTACCAGAGCATAAGAATCATTCAGGGCAGTTATTAAAAAAAGCAGTCTGGGCCTGTCCCAAATTCTGAACAAAATCTTCAGGGAGTGATCTAAAATCTGTGTGTTTAATGTGCCTCTACTTTGAAATAGAATAGCTCCCTAGTAAGACCAAGAACCTGAGTGAGGCAAAATTTGATATGATGCTGATGAAGCTTAAGCTTCAGCACCCCCTTCTCAGCTCCCCCATATTCTTTAGGGGGTGTGGAGGCAGAAGAGGCAGTAGCCTTTGAACAAAGCCAGGCAGGGTCATTCATGGAGTTGAGTGTGTGCTCTCGGCTGCCAGCACTACCTTTACTTGCAGGAAGCCAAGGTGGCACCATGGTCTTGGTGGACTGGAGACATCCTAGCATTAAGTTTGATTCCAAGGAAATATCTGAACCACAGCTAGAAGGTTTCTCTGACCCAGGTTCACCGTGTCTTCTTTTACTTTTTCTCCCGCCAAGACCGCAGGGGCAGGAGATACAGGGAAATAGAATGGGGACTGATGTCCTTGTTGGAACAGCTGCAGCAGCAGGGAGCCTTGGGAATCTGGGTGATCAAAGGCCTAGTGCTCACCAAGGGACCCACCACCTCACTCTGCCACTGCTGCTTAAGAAAAAAACAAGGGAAGGGCCTCCCTGGTGGCGCAGCGGTTGAGCGCTGCACTGTGGAGCTGTCGGCAGCGTGCGATGCGGGTTCGACGCCCAGCCCGGGAGAGTCCCACATGGTGCGGCAGACCTCTGCTGCCTCGCCTGCTGCTCCCTTCAGCAGTGTATTTCTGGTCTGCCTGTTCTGCTCCCCACTCTGTCTCTGGTGAACCCTCTCGCCGCCCCACGGCTCTGGCCTGTACCCCAGCTTGTATAAATAAATCTTAAAAAAAAAAAGAAAGAAACAAGGGAAGAAGCTAAAGATGTAGCATTCTACTAACAACTTGAGAAACTAAAACAAACTTTTCTAAGTCTCTATAGTAAAAAAGCAAATTTTATTTTGCTGTGTTGGAGAAAAAAAACTGAAATATCTTTCTAGTTTCTTTTTAGAAAATGATATTGGAAAAGTGTAGTCACATGAAAAAAGAGTCAAATGTGGGAAAATATTAAATGGTGAATTAGGCATTTTGTTAATAATACAAGTACATGATTTTTCTATTTTGGATATTATCTAGCTTTCTAAATCTGCAAACATTTGTGATTTTCTTTATCAATCTAGTTGTCTTTTATACCTAATTTTATAGTCTCCCCCTCCTAAGGGATCTCAAAATTAATTAAACTCCAACCAATCAAACTAGACCTACCTTTGGCGTTCTGGAAAAGGAAGAATCATATAATTATTGCCAGATTCTATCAAAGAACTCTTTATCCAGGGGAGATGTGCTTTGTCCAGCTTATGTAAGTTTCCATGTTACTTCTCAGAAATAGCAATTATGCAGAATCAAGTCCCTTCTGTTGAAAAGAATTAATTCCATGAAATGACCAAACCATAGTCCACATTCATCCAGTTACTGTCTGATGATTTGACTTTTCCACGTAGTTTTCCTGAGATGGATGTATACCAGTCAGATACAAGGGGATGTCCATTTTCATTGGCTGACACTTGCTAAATATCAATAACCTGATTTATTTATCAATCCGTTATGATATTTGTTAGTGTGAATCTGTTTTGAGAGTGAGCCACTGAGACATAAAATCAAATGTTTACTCTTACAAGGCCACTGAGGAGCAGATCTTGAGCTATGGTGCATGTACCAGGGTAAATCCATGGAGAACCTGTGTATAACTGGCAGACAGCGCCATGCCAGTCAAAACTGATTCTAGACACAGTTTCAATTTTCGTTATGCAATGTACTCATTTTCCTCTAATTCCTCACATTTTAGGGAAGTGCATAGTTATTTTTCAAGGAAATTATTTCACAACTCAGTCTGTCACCTTAAAATGAAACTTGTTTTTCTTTTTTCTAGAACTTTGGAAGATAATTTTCTTTTTTTTTTGTATGATGTATAAAAATACCCGAGATATATTGTTTTAGCACATATCACAGCCAAATATTTTTTCTCAGATTAAGAAACTATTTACAGAAAATTAAAACGTAGTCTTGAAATATGCACCTTTCCAAAAACAATCTATAAACTCTTAGTATGGTTTTTAGAAAGTGCCTGTATTTGTCCTTACCTATTCTTAAAGTTTATTTGTTGTCCTTAGTTGTTCTGTGACTTAGAAGATAAACATCTTCTAAATGAAGTGATACACAGTAAGGAGAGAATGAACTTACAGGCCCTTAAAGCTTATGTGTCGTTCCATTTCACAGGTGGAAAATAAAAAGATTGTCCAGTATCTTGAATCTCCATGTCTTCTTTGCCAAATTGCAGCATGCATACAACATTCCCTCCTACCAACCATGCCATCCATGTGCTTTGAGGGGGCTCTCACACATTAAGAACCAAACACACATTAAGAACCTGGAGTTTGGGACCGGGCGTTTGGGAGATCAGATTAAATATAATCATGACTGTAGTGCCAGCAGGAAATGGCACTAGGCAGGTTCTTGCTGATGAGCAGACGGGTATAAACGAGTCCTGGAGCCCTGGGTGGCTTTTTATGGCCTTTTAAAATTTAAACTCTTAAACTCTGGCAACTATATACAAGGTGGTGGGGCCAGGGGGCCACTGGGTGCCATCTGCTTATGGCCGGGAGCCCAGGAGGCTAGGGGGAGTCTTCCGGGCCCTCGGCAAATCTTCAGCTTCTCTGGGGCCCTTCCTGCAGCGTGCTCTTGCTGTTGCTTTCTGTGCTGCTGCTTCTTCCCTCTGCTCTCTCCTTCTGCCCATGCGGGCTCTAACGGCTACTCTGTAGCCACTCTAAGGCTACTCTAAGCCACGCCCCCCAGGCTTTGCTACTGTGTCACGCAGCATGGAGGCCTGCAGAGGCCCATCCCCAAGGAGTGGGGGGGTAGAAAAGCTTGAGACCTCTCCAACCTACCCCACGACGAATTTATTTGGAATAATATTCTGCAAACTCTGACTTTTGTAAAATTTCATCCTCACAGTGGATGCTGTAGTGCTCTACCCAGATTGATGCCTTCTTTATGATCCACACTTTCCTTGTACCAACTGCTGAAGACTCAACCTGAGTACCTCTCAGGACACTGCTCTTGGCAAAAGGGAGCTGCTTTACCCAACTCCACCAGGGTGAGGACCTGTCCAATGACTGGTGAGTGCTGGCCAGTAGAGTCTGCAGGTGCATCCTTCTTGCCTCATCCAGGATAACACTGCCAGGCCATTCCGTTCCATAGCACCCTGTGAAGTATGGTGAAGCTTCTGTTGTACTTGAAGTTCTTCTTTCACCTGATCCTGTTTCCTTTAAAGAATATTCAGGCCCAGAGCATTCTCCAATAAGATTGCTCATAGAATTTCTATTTCTTAGTCTTTTCCTTGGTGACCATCACATACATTCATAGTTCATATAATTTCACTTTGAAACATGAGTTGCCAATTAAATGAATAGACTGGGGTTTCTTATTTTTTCTTTTGAACTTCTGATTTTGATGCCAATATATTAGTGTGACCCAAGTCATAAAACTGCTAGCCTGAAATCCATATACAAGTTTTTTTAGGATTAAAATATATATAGTCATGCATCACTTAACCTTGCTTCAGTCAATAACAGACCACAAATATTATGGTGGACACAGTAGGCCAGATCATACAGCCTAGGTATGTAGTAGGCTGTACCATCTAGGTTTGTTTAATTATACTTTTTGTTGTTTGCACGATAACAAGATCACCAAACAAGGCATTTCTCAGGAAATGTCCTAGTTGGAAAGCAACTCATGACTGCAATTAAAGGCACAGATGCATACATGACTAACAGGATCATCAGTGACTATTACAATGCTACAAGTGACATTTTACCAGGTTTTTTGATGGTCTGTTTAGTTCCTTTTATAGCTCATTTAGAAATTCTACTTTAGGTCTTGAGATAACAAGAGGAATTTGACTTGAGGAACTTTGTATTTCAGTGTTCCTGCCCTCCAAATATAATAAGGGTATCTCCAGTAAAAACAAAGCGATGACCTAGATGGTGATGGCTTTTGGAGTTGTCAAATGTCCAAGATCTTAGTGAGAAGGTATATGATTTAAAAGAATCTATGATTTCTCCTTACATTTGAATGAAGAAAGTCACGAGAAATAACATTTCTCTTGCTTTATGTATAAAACTCTGGGTTGCTTCTGCTTCATAGGTTAGGAAAACTTGTGCAAACAAACCATTAAACTCTCTCCATACTGATAGCGTAAATGACTCAATTGTAGGCAATTTCCTGTTACCTCTTTTACGTCAGTGTGATATATGGCTTTTTCCCAAAAACTGTTGCTAACAAAAGAGAGAATAATGACCTTTTTCCTTAGACAAATCGTGGGTATTGTCAAAACTTACTATTGCTTATTTTAATTTGTGAAAATTATAACTGGTCCTTTGTATATATGAGAGATGAGACCAATGGTATCTCTGACCTTTTACTTAACAGATATATTTAGAAGCCAGAAACAAAGGCTTATGAAACTCAGTTTTTACAGTAAAATCCCTCTCAAATGCTTTTTATGAGAGTGTAAAACTCCTATTTATTTATATTACAGCCAGTCAGACCTGTATTGGAATCAAATTTTTCTTACATTGAAAAAATATTTCTAAGGAAGCAGTAGTATATCTTTTTAACCTGGATTTTGCTTCATGAAAAATTATCAGTGCTATATTGGTAGAACTTTTATAGAATATTTAAAAAGACAAGGAAAGGTTCAAACAAGGTAGAGAATATTTATCTTGTTAAAGATATTGTATACAGATGGAGATGGGATTGTAATTTGACTAAAAGCTTACAAGGCACTGTGAAATTTAGTTTTTAGTTTTGTGTGACATGAGGCTATTTCCTATATCCAAAGAAATGTCATGAGACTATAAAATATACAATCATTATTTTATCCAGAACACTAATATGTCAAAGTGATTGAAATCATAGAGTGCGCTGAAAAAACACGAAAGATGTGTTTAGCTTTTAGCTTTGATTTCTGTGTTGTGGGACATGACTTCCCCTCCCCCACTCTGTGTCTAGCACACACAGGATTACCCCCCACCCCATGAGGTGTGGTATACTTTAAGACTCCAGTTCAAAAGTATGCTAAACCCTGAAACTGATGCCACATGACACGAGCTTTGTTTAGGAAATTCCTTCTCTAACCAGCCTTTCTCCCTTTTGTGCTTTGATTCTCACCCTGTTCTGCCCTTTTTTGTCTTCAGTTTCTTCATTGCTTTGTTTCCACTGTGAGGATGGGCCACCTGGTTCTTCTGGTGTTTTGCTCTTCTAATTCCAGCAGTCTTCTCGGACTGATAGTATAAACATGCCTTCCTTCTTGGGCTCCTCCTCAGGGGCTTAATCTTCTGTTCCTTCTCCTTGCTTCACCCCACACACCTACACACATATCTGTGTGTGGCCTTCCAAGGCGATTTCAACTGAGATCCAGATCTTTCCCATTTTTGTTTCAAACTCAGAGGAATGAACCAGAAAAATCACATCCCTTTCCCAATCTTGGTTCTATTTTAACCACCCAGCTTTGTTTTTTTTTTTTTGTCATTGATAGATTTTGGTCTCTAAATTTAGACTAGGTTCTAAGGAGACTGATATATGTGTATGCTTTGTGTGTGTGTGTGTGTGTGTGTGTGTGTGTGTGTGTATTATGTGTTTTGAAGAACCAATAGCATAATTCAACCAATTCAAAGAGCGATGTCATTTTTCTAATTACCAGTTAGTTCCTATCCAACAATGAAAATCCACTTAGGTCTTTTTGAATTGTAGAAATATAAATAGTAAAGCATTTTTAACAAGGAAAATTATAGAAATCTATCTTTGCAGAAGAGTTTCCCCAATTTCAGGTGAAAAAAATAGGATTATCATTGTCCTACATATATTTTGTGGGGCACACTGAGTTTTAATACATCAAAGAAAGTATTTGCTTTGTAAAGAAGCACAACTATAAGTCAGTACAAATAAGAATCCAGAGATACTGCAGTCAAAGTTTGTCAAAATTTTGAAAGTGGTATACACAAAAATGGGGAATGTGGAGCTAATGGTGGTGATGATGGTGATGGAGATGGTGTAGGTCCAATTGCTATCTGCAACAGTGGCCGCTGCGCCACCCTTTTGGAGTCAAATGCACTTCAGATCATGATTTACAAACCAGGTATTAATACAAGTTTTTCATTTTACAGAGAAGGAAACTGTGGCAACAGGTTTTAAGCGACATTATCAGAATCTCCCAAGAAATTTGTGGCAGAGATGTGGTTCAAATTCTGTCATTGACTCATAGACTAAGGCCTTTTCTATCAAGGCATAGGAACTCTTACAGGTGTACATATGCAAATGATCACAATTTATCAATAAATAGTGCATGATATGTGTTATAATTTTATAGTACTTGAACTTTATGGAGAGATGGTATTTTTAAATTGTGCTTTGATTTCTAAATATTTACCAGCTTTCAATTTTTGAACCATTTGAGGAACTTAAGGAGAACTACCAATCAGATATTTGTTCAAGAAATACTCCATGTGTTAAAGAGAGGCTTTTATACTTAAGTTAGTGATGAATTAAATTATTCCATGAATGGCAAAGAAAACATAAATAACTCAAAAGCGTTCCTTCATTTATCCAAAGCCCAAGTTGGCTGGTAGTTGGCAAAGTTAAGCTGATAAAGAATAAAGGCCACACTATTTTAAGCTCTTTATCCAGCTTGCCATCTGAAATGATTTCACAGCTCATGTAGGGAGGCTAACTGGGTAAACAGAACATTCACAAATAAGTTCTATAGAATCCAGTGTGGAAATTGAAGAAGCTAGAAGAATGTTTGGACTGAGGACAACTGTGGAATTTGAGGCAAAAATAAAAGGACTGCTGGTGATTCCCCACTGACTCAGGGAGGGCCTGCCCAGCCCTGGAAGTTATTTCTTTGTGTTCCGTTTAAGTCTTCTAAAAAAAGAAAACATCAAATGTGGTAGCTGGGCATTAACTTTTAAAAAAAGATGAAAAGAACATAACTCCATAATCATTCTTACTAGTCACTTCCGGTTGGTCATTTTTGCCTAAGGAAAAAAGCACATGTGACCTGAACTCATGCATGCAGACACATTAAAGCCCAAGAGGACTCTGCCTGGAGCCACTGACTCATTTGGTCTTATCAAGATGTAAATTCATCAGGAACAACATCCTCCTATCTGAGTAGGTGTGATTTTAATTTTACTGTGACAGCACACGTGTATAAAAGGCAGGTGCAACCCAGAGTCCTTAGCCCTTAGGGTATTTGTGGGGAGCCTGCAATCAGTAACCATTACTCACTACAGGTAGAGGCACAGGAATATGAAAGACTGGTGAAATTATTTTATGGGGGTGAGGCATGGTATCACTGTAGACATAATAAAGCGTTTCCTTTGTGGAAGGGTGTACACCTTAGGTACAAAGTCCATAGGCATTGAAAAGTGGCAGGGCTGGCTCAGTAAGGTAGAGAGTGAGAAGAAGTCAAAATCATCTTTATTCCCTTTCTCCTAAGATATCTGCCCCCTTCCTAGCCTCTATACCTCCAGGAGTCTCCCTTTAATATTCTACTAGGTAGAAATTGGATTCTCTGAAGCTAATCTTCCCCTTTTATATCTTTAAATGACTATTTTTACCTGATTTTTGCTAGCAAACTGTTAAACTATTTTGGACTGAAGTGCTCAAGTATAGTCTGCTAACAGTGAGCATTTGTTGGGTAGGTATTAGCTGAATGGGCTTGAAAATCACACAGGCCTGAGATTCAGTGATTCACCTTGTATTTTCTGTGTGACTTTGGTCAAGTTATTTAAACTACTCAAGTATCAACTTACCTGTAAAACATGGACAATGATTTGTAACTCACAGGGTAATTTTGAAGATTAAATGAGATAAGATATATAAAAAGCCTAGTATTAAAATAATCATTTCATTTTTTCCCTTTCTAATTTACTACCCATGCTATCCAGCAACCATGGATTATTAGTAATATTATATCTCTGAAGTATCTAATGGTGGAAATTTTGAAAATGAAAGACATCCAAAAAGTGCAAATTTCCAGGGAAAATTCCTTTCTAAAAGTTTTTTTTTTGTTTGTTTGTTTGCTTTTTTTAGTTCTATACATGGTTGTTTTTGTGTGTTAAGAAGAGCATATGTAGACACAGGACTTTAATCATGTGTGTTTTCTATTTTCTTGTTAGATCTGCATTTTTCCATCCTTATCGTTGTCCCAGGAGGCTGAGTTATTTCTACTTTATCAACTGGCTTCTGCACATTTCTGGCTTTGGTTAGGTTTGGCCATTAAGAACCCCCTGCAAATGATCCAGAGGTATTTATTTATTCTTGGTGTCTTATGGAGAGGTTGCCTACAGTAGTACTGTTGACTGAGGCCATTAAAGCTCCTCAACACTTCCTACTGGGAATACAGGTGATGAAGAGAAAGTGACCTCCCTGCTGGATGCCCAAGAACTGGCTATATACTCCTCGGGAGGTTATTCTTCCTTTTATAAAACTCTGTATGACTCTCTCCTTAGGGTTTCCAAAATTTCTTTATCTTGTCCTAATGCACCTCAGTTTGTTAACTGGTTGTAACTAGCTCAGCATTCTTGTACTACCCCTTGTGATTTGCCTACACCCACATCTCTGTAAATAGTCCCTTTGTAAATAAACCCTCCTTAAATTATCCTAATTTAAGTGCACCATCTGTTTCCTGTTGGAATCCTGATTTATATACCAGTAAACAGAGTGGAATTGGAGAAGAGGACAAATTCCTATAATGCAAGTTTGTATCTGAAGCTTCTAAAATTTATAGTGTTTTCTAGGATATGTTTTGACTTGAAGTGTCTCTGAATAATGATCACATTGTTTAAATCTTCTTTATGATCTTACTTGATCCTTAATCAATGTTGCTTGGGATGCATCATCCAAAACAAGAAGAGAAAGATGAGGAAAGGCCACAGGAAGAATAAAGGTGGCTGCATTTCATGCAGATGTTCAAAGAAATTTGTTGAAATAAATTAGGTTTTTCCTTTACAATTGTGTCCTTAATTATGATGGATTTCCCTTCAATCCCTCTGATCCCAAAACCACATCTGAAGTGTAGAGTTTTCTCAAATACCTTCCACTGGATATTGGATAAATCCCATTTCAGATGACTGGAAACAAAACAAGCATTGTGAAGATATCATTTGTTAATTCTGAGTCATTTTCTTGTTGCATCTGTTTCCTTTAGATTTAGTTTTAGAGCAATTTGTTGAGGCAACATTTAATAGAAGAAGGAACTTCAAGAGTGTTCAGGAGCCTGGAATGAATGAGGCATTAATGTGCGGCCCAGATATTTGGCTGGTCAATGGTAGCCAGGTTGGAGTCTCTTCTGAGGCCCAAACTTAAAAATCTGGACTCTAAAGAGAATTTATTTGTTATTTGAAAATAGAATTCAAAAAGGGTATGCTTATTGGACTAAAGAAGAATTCTTACTTTTAACTTTCTAGGTATTTTTATTCCTTTATCAAAAGATGATGACTATGGCAAGGCAATATTGAAAATGACAATTTATGCTGTCCCCAGAACTTAAAAACTTTATTCTAATTTGAACTTTAAATAACTTTTCTACCTTGTATTATTTATTTGACACCAATTACTTCAAGAAATGAATTGCACTTCTCATCTGTTAATCTTCTAATTTTAATATAATAATAAACTTCAGTCAGTATACTTTTCTCAGAGAACTGGCAATACATTACATATTTGCCTTTTCACTGGCTTTGGATTAACCTAGACGATAAGAAGTCTGGTGTTGAATATACAAGTGTTTCAGTTCATGAAACCTTATGTTTGCTGAGCGAGTAAGTATCATTATGCCACATGTATGAAGGAACATAGGAGAGGATTAGCTCTTACTCTATGACAAGTAATACAAAATAATACAAAGAGGAGCCGTATATCCATGTGGCTCTTCAGAAATGTTTATTTTATAAGATAGCATAATACTTGTTCAAACAGTATGATCTCAGTTGCTGTTTCTTTTAGTGAATAGTTATTTCCTAAAACTGTTTGACTACCTTTCCCCACAAAAATTCTCCATTTAACATTAAGCAGGGAAGAGCTAATCTTTTCCCTTATTTGGTTCTCTCTCTCTCTCTCTCTTTAAGTCTTCTTTTATTTGGACTTATTTATGATTAAAACACACTATATTAAGATGTTTAAAATCCTTTAACAAGGTGTTTAATGAGAACCTACATATTTTGATTTGATATGGATATATTTTATGGTACACAGACATTTGGTTTAAATTGATGGCCTTGACCTGGGTTTACTGAGACCAACGGGACCCATGAGAAGACTTGTTATACCCTATGAATGCCCAGATATACAGATTTGTGTGTACCTACCTTTATATTGCCCCTTCCTCCCAGTGGGATTACAACTTTTATCAGGTTTTCAAAGTGATATTTGACTCTAAAAATACTAACATCCTCTTATTTAAAAACTGCAAACAAGTAGTACAAGAGTATTTTTTTTATATTAAAGAAATACTGATAATGGGAGAGGTGGTGTTTTGATAGCAGTTCTTTTATGGATATGTATTAACTACACGGTGCTTCATGAATCCAGTCTGAATGACGCATCCATTACACTGGTCAACAGTGAGATTGCTACTGACTTTAAAAGGCCCTAATCTGTAGTATCTTGGTGTGTTGAACATGAATATAACCCTGAAAATTTTTTATTAGCTCTCGTTTCGAAGATATTTCATATAATTCATTTTATATGTTTAACCATGTAAATTTATCCAGTAGGACTGCAACAACATCCTAAATCAGCCTAGAATGAGGTAATGTTGCATCACATTGCATATTAGCATCATGCACACATCATCTGGAGTTGATTGCATCATTTTCTGATGCAATGCAATACTACTGCCAGGCGGCTGCTGAAGTAAGCTGACGTCAGCAGTGCACTATAGAAAACCCTGTTGAAAAATTTGAGCATTGAAAATATTTCAGACTTTGTGCGAGACAGTTGAAGCTACTGTTCCATAGAACTGTTCTTATTTTATCCATTTAGGCACAATACAGAACAGTCATGCCTCAAAAGTGCATTAATAGTGTGGATAATTTCTGCTCTATTTGTGGGGAAGTGACATTTTCCAACCAGAAGAAAAGTATCACTTCTCAAGTGAAGAAGGCTTATCATCCTGACTTCGGATGCAAGGTTGGTGACCAAGACAAGCCTTGGGGCCCACATATATGCTGTACTACATGGACAACACAGCTTTCACAGTGGTTCAGTGGCAAAAGACCGTCAATGCTGCATGCAGTCCCCATGGTGTGGAGAGAGTCAACCAACCACATAAGACTGTTACTTCTGCTTGGTTCCTCCTCTTTCCGGTGGAAACACGAAGCAAAAGAAGTTGAGAAGAGTCTACCCAAACATTCCGTCTGCATTGAGACCAGTTCCACGTGGTGAGGGACTTCCTATTCCAGAACCTCCAGCAGAATATTCTCTTGATTCATCTGATGAGGACAAGGGTGAGCCGACCTATTCTTCTTCTGTTCGTTCAGCATGCAGTGATCCAGATTTTCATTGTGGTGCATCATCAACCCCACACAGTCTAACACAGGAAGAACTAAATGACCTGGTTCATGATTTGGACTTATCCAAGTACAAGGCAGAATTGTTAGGATCAAGACTCCAACAATGGAATCTTCTAGAAGATGTCACAATTGCTTTATATGGAAAGCGCCACCGCAGTTGGAGCCTTTCTTCAGAAGGAAAAGTACTCTGATATTCTGTTCTGATATTCAGGGCCTCATGAATGCCTTAGAAATCACTCATGACCCACAGGAATGGAGACTATTTATAGACTCTTCAAAACTGAGTCTTAAGGCTGTGCTTTTGCACAATGGAAACTGTCTTCCGTCTATTCTATCCCTGAACAGCTGTACAAAAGACAAGCGAAGAAATCTAAGAAGTAGTCTATGATTCGATTTTGTACAGGTATTAACCAAGGCCTATTACTATTGGCATGCATTTTGTGATATAAACATCCATTTATTACAGATTACAAAAAACTGAGCCAAAATTAGAATTTGACTGTCATATTCGTGTTGAGCACATACGAATTGATAGGAAATGACTAATTTTATTTCAGTAACATGACTTTTTAAAAAATTTGTTGACCAGTGTTATTTATCTAACATAGGAACAGTGTAATTGGAACCTAGAGTGTGGGGCCAGTGAGAGACATGACAGATATTGTGTGCTATTGAGTAGTTATAAAACAAGATAGGATTCTAGTGATTCTAAGTCAACCCTTCAGGAAATCATCACAGTTTATAAGTAAATAATATAGAAATGGAACCATCAAGAATCTAAGAAGCATGTAAAGAAGTGAAGCCCAAAGAGCGCTATGGTAATTTTTGATGTAACATCTTAATACATTTAATTGTCATAATGTTTGAAATGACTACTATTACTATTATTTCTGAAAGATCATAGACACACATTAAACTACATAGAGAAGGTAAAAAGATAAAACCATGAAAAGAACATCAACCCTAGTATTCCAGTTTAAAGTTCTTAAAGGTAAGTATTGTAATTTATATTTTTATATAATAAACATTATTTTCATCAGTTTCTTTGAGATTTACTTAGAGTTATATGGATCAGCTATCTAATATCAGAAGGTTTCTCCTTAGCAATTTCCAAAATGACTGTTTAGTTGCCATAGAAACTTGAAGAAGGCAGGGTCAAATACTTTGTGTCAGAAGTCTGTAGAAGGGATTCTTAGAACAATTCTATTCTTAAGGGCACAAGGAGAGCACTGAGCATCTTTTCTCTCTGGGCATGGAAATAAACTTTAACCTTGGATTTGGGACCAGGTCTATCCAACATTTGAATCTCAAGCTTATCATAGCTTACATGCAAGTCTTGAATGCATGTTAGCTCTTTAGGTACATACGTTTGTCTATTAAGTGAAGGCAGAAGAATGTCCTGTTTCTGTGTGTCTTTTTCTCCCAATAAAGTATCAGTAGCAATATTAAGTGCAAGTCTTGAATTATCCCACATTATTTTGCAGAATGGATTCTTCCTGTAATAACTTTAAACAATCAGAAACCTGGCATTGTATTTCTGTCAGTGTCCTCCAATTAGCTGCTGCATGGTATGCTTGGTTGCATCATCCTTCCAGTCTGAACTTTGACGTGACAGAAACTGACAATAAAATTCAGGTACATTTCCTACTCATAAATACCTTTACATCACCTTTGATATAAGCAGCTCAATGGTCAAAAATTATAGCAGATTGCAAATTGTGGATTGTCAGTTATTATAAAATACTGCGGTAGAGAAGGATTAAGACATATTTTGGTCAATTATTATATATAATTAAATTATCAAACACATTCTATATCTTCAAATAGTTTTTCAGATTAAAAACATAAATACAGGGCCTCCCTGGTGGCGCAGCGGTTGAGCACTGCGCTGTGGAGCTGTCGGCAGCGGCGACGCAAGTTCGATGCCCGGCCAGGGAGAATCCCACATGGCACAGCAGACCTCTCCTGCCTCGCCTGCTGCTCCCCTCAGCAGTGTATTTCCTTCGATCTACGGGTGCTGCTCCCCACTCTGTCTCTGGTGAACCCTCTCACCACCCCACGTCTCTGGCCTGTACCCGAGCTTGTATGCATAAATAAATAAAATCTTTAAAAAAAAAAAACAAACATAAATACACTTAGTAAAAACATTCAGATTGTACAAATGTATGCAATGAAAAGGAAGTCTTGCGCTCACCCTACATCATAGCTCTTTCAATCCCAGGCCAGTTCCAGAAGCAACCACTGTTAGTGGTTCTTTATGCATTTTTCCAGAATTTTCCATATATGTAAAAATTGTAAAATTATACAATTTTTATATAGACATATGCACAATATAAGCAAATAAATATAAAAATGCCATTTAACCTATATTTTATTGTGAAAATTCTTTTCTAAGTCACTCTTGAATTCTACTTCAGTATAACAGTGACATAATCTTAATTTATTAATGGGTTTTGTATCATTTATCTAGCATTTGTCTAAAAGATTCTGAAATGAGTAACTTATTCCATTTTTGTCTACATACATTGTTTCTCTGTAGAATTTAATAAGATGTTGCATTTAGAATTTTGATAATGTAAATATTGCCAAATTTCCTACTTAGAGGATGCACCATTTTCACTCAATCTTCTGTTCTAGCTATTCTAGCATGCATGTATTTCTCTATCTTTTCCCTCATCTTCCCTATAGATTTCTCATAAAAAAATAAAATTTCATTTGTACTTTTCTTGGCAATCATGTTGAATTTATGAATTAAGGAAGATGCTAGCTTTACAATATTGTGTCTTTAGAACCAAAAACCAGTTATATTTCTACTTATTTATTCCTTATTGAAATTTTCAAGCTTCACCTTAAATGCTTTGGCAAATTTTTCTTCTTTATTTCTATTATTGTATAAATGAGGTGCTTTTTTGAAGGGTGCCGTTTCATCTTTTGTACTACACACACACACACACACACACACACACACACACACTTAAATGTATGGCATTTGTATATAAATGTGTTTGTGTTTCACATGTATGTATGTATCTGTACATATACTTAACACTTTTAACTTTTAATTTATTTTGAACACATAATATCCACATATCTTAAACATTTGAAAGTATAAAAGACATAAAAAAGAAAAGTAAAAAAAAAATCTCCCTCCCACATCTATCCCAGACCCCACAATCCCCACATGAGTTAACATATATTGTCAATTCTTGTTAACCCTTTTAGTTATTCCATGTATACAAAAGTAAATACAAAGTAAGTGTTGTATACACTGTTCTGTACTTTATTTGGGGAGGGATACAAATTCATAGATGAAGAAATTAAAAGATAAGACCAGAAGGCTTATGATTCCTGTTTTCTTCAGCTTTTACTCATAGTGTACTTTCTGTTACAGGAGTCAGATATAAATCCTCGGGAGCTGGGACTGGAAAGCAAGTAAAGTTGACAGAGACCATGGAGTACTTTGTTTCACCTTTCTGACATATCAGTAGCTTGATTACTGGGTTAATCTGTCCTGCCTAAGGTCCTCTTGTCTTTGGATTTCTTTTACAGAACAGCTAACTTTCCCTGTAGGGCCAAAACAGTCATCTGTCAGCCATGCCCAGACATGTGTGGATCCAGTTGTGGGCTTGGCCATGTCATTGTGCCAACTGGAGCTAGTAAGATGATCAGTATGTGTTATGAATGGCTGCATTCATATTCATTCCCAAAGTGCTCTTCGTTAATTTAGCCCCAAAGTCTTTGCAGAATGCAATTACGGTGATTCAAGAAGACCATTCTACTACCCTAAACCATAAAACCCTATGTCCTATAACATCATGAGTCTTCTTTAATTTCCCCTCTAACAGTATTCTTAACATAATTAGGAATAAATGTAGCTTTTATTATTTTCCTGTAGCCAAGGAGTTTAGTTCTGCTTTGTACTTGAATGGTAGAATAATTTGTGAATCATGATGTTAACAAAGTGTTAAAGATCTGCATATATAATTGAATGGAATTCCATGTATGCAACATTGTATGAGGAAAATACAGAATCAGAATGTAAACTCTGGAGGCATTTCATGATCCCTTGCTTTTTTCTGCATAACTTTTTATGCACGCCTTTAAATAAACAGCTTTATTGAAATATAATTTGCTGCTTATACCTCACAATTTAACATGTACGATTTAATTGTTTTCTGTGTATTTACATGATTTTGCAGTTATTAACCAATGAAACGTTAGGACATTTCCAGTATCTCTTCCCCCCCACCGTATGCATTCGAACAGTCATTTCCACCAGCTCCCTTTTGTTCCCCTCTCTTGTGCTACTGCTTAGCCATCAACAATGTCTAATCTCCTTTTTGTGCTTATAGATATGCCAATTCTGGACATTTCCCATCAATGGTATTTGGCAATATATGGTCATTTGTGACCGACTTCTTTTATTTAGCATAATGAGCCATGAGTTGCATGTATTAATACCTCATTCCATTTTTTTGTTGTTGACAAATATTTCATTATAAGAGTACAAATATGTCACATTTTGTTTTTGCAGTCACATGTTTGGTTTTTTTAAAAAAAGATTTATCTTTATTTATTTATGCATACAATAACTGGGGTGTAGACCAGAGGGGCAGGAGATGAGGGGATTCACGAAAGACAGAGTGGGGAGCAGAGCAGGTGAATCTACCGAAATACACTGCTGAGGGGAAGGCAGGAGAGGTCTGCTGTGCCATGAGGGTCAGCTCCCTGACCAGGGATGGAACTCAGGCCACAGTGCCTGGTGATAGTTTGATAGTCCTAAGACTTAAATCTCTTCGCCACCAGGGAGGCCCTATGCAGTCTCAAGTGTTTGGATAGTTGGGTTGTTTCAATTTTTTTGGCTGTTGTGAATAATCCTGTGATGAATGTACCTGTACAGGTCTTTGTGTGAACAAAGGTTTTCAGTTGTCTTGGGCTTTTTATCTAAAAGTTGAATCATTGGATCATATGTTAACTATAAATTAGCATTCTGAGGCAATTTGCAAAGTAGCTGTACCACTTTACATTCCCACAAGTAATGTTTGATGGTTCCATCTGCTTTACATCCTCATGAAAACTTATTTTCTGTCTTTTTTACTACAGCCATACTAGTGGTTGTGAAATAGAATCTCTGGGTGGTTTTTATTTGCATTTCCCTACTGACAAAAGAGGCTGAGTATCTTTTCATGGTTGTTAGCCTTTTGTATAGCTTTTTGGGAGAAATACCTATTAAAATTATTTGTCCTTTTAAAATCGGGATTAAATTAAATTGTAACAGTTCCTTGTATTTTCTGGATACTGGACCCCTATCAGATATATAACAGATATATTCTCCTATTCTGTGTAATGTTTTTTCTTTTTTCATATATTGTATGCAGCAAAAATGTTTTTAAATTTAATGATGTCTAATTTATCTGTATTTCCTTTTGGAACATATACTTTTCATGTTGTTTATCGTTTTAGAGCTTGCATTTAAGACTGTAATCCACATTGAGTTAATTTTTCTGAGTTGTATGAGGTAGGTGTCTAATTTCTTTTTTTGCCTGTGGGTGTTTCTATTATTTTAACAGATGTAATTGGGTACTCAACATCCAAGTGATTGCCTTCTCTTGTGATCACCTGAGGCCTTTAATTTTCTCTATAAGTTCTATAGTTAGTCTTGATATAGATGGATCAATACAAAATATACAATGATAATATTTAGACTTTACATGCCATTATATGTTATGTATCAAATTCATTTATTAAAAAATGTTCTGAGAACAGGTTGCATCATGTTTATTTTTTAAAGTTAAAGAAAGTCTAATGCCACAGAAGGACTTAGAGCACAGTAGGAATGGAAACCCTTTCTTCCTGTCACCTCTTTGCTTTAGCGCATAGCTATTTCTATATTGCTATTTCTATTTTATTTAATTATTTCATATTTAACCCAGAATTCAGTAAGTTTTCTCAATTTAAGTAACATTAAGAAAGTTGAGGAGCAAGCAAGAGTAAAGGCAAAATTAAGTGTGATATTAACTGCTTTGGGGAGGTCTGTTTACATAGTGGTTCTTTGTTTTTCTTCTGGGCTTATGATGCAAACTCTGAAGTTCAGATAAAAATAATTAAACATTTTTGACATGGGGGTTTGAAAGTGTGAAACTTTGTGCTCACAGAAAGCACAATGAATGTTTTTTAAAGGAAATGCATGTGTGTTAAGTGAATTTTAATATTTCTTGCTTTCAGTTGGGAATTGCATTGCTACTAAGAATTGATGGAAACTTAAGCTTCCAAATGTTGACGAAAGAGACTAATGAAATCCAGATATGCAAAATTATTGAA
Organism: Scalopus aquaticus; assembly: GCA_004024925.1. Classification (NCBI taxonomy): domain Eukaryota; kingdom Metazoa; phylum Chordata; class Mammalia; order Eulipotyphla; family Talpidae; genus Scalopus; species Scalopus aquaticus. The sequence goes on along the minus strand of PVIJ01010077.1, from coordinate 40,119 downwards.
AAAACTTATTAAACTAACTTTAGCATATATAAGTTAAAGGTGGTCAATACAAATCTTTGATGACCAGACTAATTAAAATTAAAAGATAATTTTTTTGGTGAAGCAATTCCATATAAATAACTTTATGTTTGAATATATCACATTTTATTCCCAAAGTCAGTAGACTTCATTAAGTATTATGTAAATCATCAAGTCAACTTGTCTGCATGGATTCTAGATGGTTATCAAGGGAACACAAAGATACTTGGGCCAACAACAGCGATCTATCATGAATCAATTTAGTCTTCCCTTGCATAGGGTTCAGTATTAAATAGATACCCCCTCATTCAGTTATTGATGGCATCTAACCCAAAATTTGATCCAGTTCTTCAAATAACTTGGACAAACACGTATGTACCTCACTCTTACCCTCTCTCTCATCTAATGATCTACAATTTTTTTTTTAATTAGTCATGATGTTTACATCCTGCCTTTATATCCATTCTAACTGCTGGGAGTGATTTTGCTGTCATTCATTTTCCTTAACTGTTACAGAGGCAGAGTGAGGTGGAGGTAGTGGTTACATTTAAAATACTGGGAGCTAAGATGCAATTATGTTAGCGAGTGTACTTTGACAAGCTTGTTCTACTTTCTTTCAATGGGGAGATTACTTTTTAGATATTAAGCCCTTTTGTATGATGCTAACTTGTTCATTTAAGAGAAAAAAAAGTCAGAAAACACAAGATGTGGAATTAACCTTAATGAATCAGCAGTTCTTATGAGAAGTAGTGAAGTAAAAACCAAAAAAAATAGTTTAGCAAAATGGTTTTTGAAATGATTAAAATTAATTACAGCCTCCGCCAAGAGTTTAGCCCTAAGCTTAGGAGACTTGCATCTCCTCTCCTCACTCTGATCCAACTTACCAAGCATTTACTTTCAAGCACCTTATTCTATTTTCCCTTCTCTTCCATAGGACAGTCCCATTTTCCCCAAGCTGACAGCCTGATGTTTCTGGAGGGTCACTTCATTTCCTTTTCAACCTCATGCTATTCCACAGTCTAAGAATCCTGTCAGCATTGCTCCTTGTGCTAATTCCTCTGGCTATGCTTGCTCTCCAGTCGCTCACACTCATTTACTCAACCATGAACTGACTCTGGGAAAGACAATTTGGAGCCAAGGAAGATGGGAGCTGGTGCCATGGCAAGCCCACAGATGAATTATTTTAGGACAGGTAAGCTCTTGCCTTCTCTGAAACTAACTCCTCTTCTTGCCAGTGAGTAAAGCCAACTATACTTAAGTAACCCAAACACTCATTTAAAATTTCCTCCTAAGAAACCTTAGCTCTGAGGCATGGGGCGGGGAGGGGAGGGAAGAGTGCAGAGGACTATGGTTCACGGTACTGTTGTGGTGGGAGAATTATGAGGATACATCTGAGGGCAGAAATCACATATTGTACAAAAATGATCAACGATGTGAGAAAAAAAAATTAATAAATATAAAAAAAATTCCTCCTGAGAAATCCAGTAGAGAGCTTTTAAACAAAACTGCTGCGAAACTTTTGCTTTCATACAAATAATTCTTTATAAGGGGAGAAGTGTTAAGGTTCACATGAACACAATACCCTTGCTGTTTCTGGTTGAGTATTTATGATAAATAGTGCCTGTGTCATCCCTTCTTCCCATGTTACTTTTCTAATTCCAGGTGACCTTTAATAATAGAGTTTTTGCTGAGAACATACCTACATTTAGCGGTTATGCTCAAATTGCCATTACCAGTTGGGTGGGGATTCTTCCAGAATTTTTGGTAAGCATTTACATATGTATTTATGTGCCTATAAAATGGATGATATTGGCTTGTTCTTCTTTTAAAAATTTAATTATAGTGTATAGTGTACATCCTTTTCTGTTTTTTTTTTTCTTTTTTTCCTTAACATGTATCTTGGAGACTGTATAGTAGTAGGTATATCTATTATCTATATTATTTAAATATCTATTATCTATATTATTTAAATATAGCTCTATTTTGAACATACAAATTATTTCCAACACTTAATGATTGTACACAGTTTTGCAGTTTACATCCCTGTATGCCTGTACATTCAAGTGGTACTCTGGGTTTATAAAGAGAATTGCTAAGTCAACAACAGGCACTTTTCTTATATTAATTGATACCTCAGATTTGCCCTCCCAGACGACTTTATCTCAGAAATAGATCTCCTGGCTGCTCTTAGTACTTGACCCTTGGACAGTGAGGGGGATTGGGATACTAATCCCCTGAGCAGTTGACAATCTGTGTCACTTTGACACCCTGTATGTTATTGACTAGTAGTTTGTAGTTGACAGGAAGTCTTACCAATGACATAAACAGCTAACAAATATTTTCTTTTTTATATGTACTATATACTATATTATTACAATAAAAGAAGCTAAGGAAAAGAAAGTCTTATTAAGAAACCGTAAGTTGATTTCATAATGGTCTTCATCCTCAATGTCTTTGTTTTGAGTAAGATGAGGAAGAACAAGAGGAGGGATTAAAAAGAGCCCACATAAAACTGAACGCTTGTAGTTTAGAACTATTATTTAAGGATTATATATAAAATTTTTGAAAGTCGTGACAAATTTGTGTTGCTCATGATATTAAACTTAATGCATTTATCTCCCTGTTTTCTATAGTGTTGGTTGCAGATTTTTTAAAAAAGATTTATTTATTTATGCATAGAGGAATTGGCGTATAGGCCAGAGGTGTGGGGTGGTGAGAGGATTCACCAGAGACAGAGCGGGGAGCAGAACAGGCAGATTGAAACACATTGCTGAGGAGAGCAGCGGGCAAGGCAGGTGAGGTCTGTTGTGCTATGTGGCAATCTCCCTGGCCAAGGATCGAACTCATGCTGCAGGGGCTGCACATAGCTTCATAGGCTTAGACTTAACCTGTTGAGCCACCAGGGAGGCCCGGCTGTGGATTTTTTTTTTTTTAAAGATCTATTTATTTATGCATACAAGAGCTGGGGTGTAAGACAGAGATAAGAGGGGAGGTGTGAGTAGATTCAGCAGAGACAGAGTGTGGAGCAAAATAGGTGGATTGACTGAAACACATTGCTGAGGGGAGCAGCAGGCCAGGCAGGAGAGGTCTGCTGCACCATGTGGGAAGCTCCCTGGCCAGGGATCAAACTCGTGCTGCAGTGGCTGCCAATAGCTTCATAGTGCTGAGATGTAACCCTTGTACCACCAGGGAGGCTCTGACTGCAGATTTTTAAGGATATGATACTCCCTGCTATTGCTGGTTTGCTATGAGTTCTTATTTTGCAAAAATGGACATGGCAGTTTATTGAATTATTCTCTTATATATCAGCTTCTGTGTTAAAAATATTTTTCATCTTTAAATTTTTGATGTAGCAATTATAGTAATAAATTTTCTTATGTTAAATCATCTTTCCATTCTTTGAATAAACTGTAACTTGTTATGATATATTAACTTGTTTACATTGGTGTGTTCAGTTTGCTAATATACCGTTCACAACTTTTAAATCCGTGCTCATAATATTCTTTTCTTATGCAGTATTTGTCTGATTTTGATTCCTCTGTTTGAAAAGCCTTATAAAATGAAGTTTTGGCTAGTCTTTTCTATAATTTAGAATAATCATATAAGGTAAGTATTAAATTTTTTATAGATTTGGTAATATCTGAGTAAGACTATTCAGGGCTGGTACTTATTATGATGAGTAGATATTTGTCTAATGATTCACTTTTTGAAAAAAGTCCAATCAGTTTTCTTGTTGCTTACGTCAGTTTTGCTATTTTTATATTTTCCTTGCTAAGTATTTATTTCATCTAATTTTATTGACATGGAGTTGTTTATATTGTTCTTTTATGATTTTAAGGTTTCATATCTTCAACATTGTATTTTAGTTATTTGTGCCATCTCTCTTTATTAATCTTGTAAGATCTGCCTGTTATATTTGTCCCTTTTGAAAATAAAAAAATGTATTTTTGTTTATACTTTCTACTTTTTGTTTTAGTAACTATTTCAAAACCTTATTTTGCCTACTCTGTTACCTGTGTTTTATATATAAAAAATTGTTCTCCGTTAGTTCACTGCCTCTCTTTCATAGTATTGACTTTCCATGAATGATTGGAAGTCATTGGTTGGGAGTTAAATTCTTCCTTGAGACTGACTCACTGTTAAACTACCTATCAGTTCCTGCACCATTTGTAGAGCACTATTTGAAGACAACTGTACCCGTAGAACTACCTGTTCTACGTAGTTCTACGGGTACAGTTTTCAGGTAAGACCAGAAAATCTGAAACCTTCAATACATGCTTTTTAATTTTCATTTTGCAATTTCTCCACGGTACCCTTCACTTCCATAACTTAGACAGGGGTGACTTCATGTGTGGCTTTCCTGTATGACATAGAAATTAATTTTATGAAATAGAAAGAACCAGTCGTAGTAATAGGGGATGATATGGAGGGAGAAGGAATGGCATTTTGTGATAATATGTAGATTCATTTTTTCTTGTGTCTTATCTCTATTCCCAGGCTGATAAGGGTGTGTTATAAGGGATTACTGACAGTCATTTAGGGATAAGACTTGTGACTAAAGTAGCTAATTAATGAGGGTCAGGGGAAAAAAAGTGAATTTAAGGAATGATAATAGGTATTGGTTAATGTGTAAATGTTTTATGTAAACTGATAAAATCTTTAGGGGCAATTTGACCATATGTATCAAATCTTTAAATATGTGAATAGGCCAAGCAATTGCATATTTCAAAACTTATATAAGGAAACAATCAGATAAATGCTCAAAATCAAGTATCTGAAAATGTTTTTCTAAGAATTATAAACACAAGTTAATGAACCAAAATAGCTTAAAAATGCAAAAGTAAGGTTTTTTTTAAAAAAAAATTAAAGTTTTCTTAGGTATGGACCTTGAAATTTAAATAACATTCAGAACTTTAAAAGGATTTTATAAAATGAAAAGTTTAATTACTTATTTTGTTTTACGCCTGCATCATAAAATAGTCCACATTTTAAATTTCATAATTTGAAATAGCATGTTAAACTTTCATAGATGTCTATAAATGCAATGTTTTTTATATCTTTTTAATTTTGTTTGATCCAGGTCATTCACTTCCTTTCAACTCTCCATGATTTGAAACATGTTGGAAGAATTTTCAGAAAGTATTTTGGAAAACCAAATCTGAAAAAAATTAGTGTTAGATCCATTCAATAAATCTTTACTGACTGATGAGCAAGGACTTTAATGAGGCAAATTTATTTATTAACATAGAAAGTCTTAGTAACATAGTTGATCATGTTATTAATGATATGCTAAATGTGTATTGCATGTATATTCATTATAGATGTATATGTGTGTTGCACATAAGATACATATTGCATTAAGTGAAATAAAGCGTATACAGCACGATACAATTTTATAAAATGTTATCTCCTTGTGACAAAATCATAGGAATATTCTGGAAAGATACATATTAAAAGGTTGAGTTGGTAAAGGAATTATGGTAAACTTACTTCATTTATCGTTATATTTGTTATTTTTTGTTTCTTTTTAAAATTTGGTGCAAGGGATACCTTTGTATCCAGAATATAATATTTCCATTTAAAAAAACTATGGAAATACTGGGAGAAATTTTCTTTGGAAGCCCAAAATTTCATTGTAAAGAAAATTCAAAAAATATTTTGAGTGACAGTAGCGTTACTGGAATAATAATAATAATAGCATTACACAATATTTTTAAGTAAATAGATTGAATTTAAGGTAGGCTATCCTTATTTATGTGTAAAATGTTAATTTATTTTAAAAAATTCAAATAGCACTATATTAATATTTTTGCCCTAAGCATACTTAAATTATTAATTTTACCCCACATTCAAAATTAATGGTGAATAGAAATTTGCAGCACTCAAAAATATTTATCAGTTTATATTAGCTTTGTAGCAAAGCCAAAATTTCTCATGCTTAAATTCATTAAATCATTTGATTAAAGCTATTAAAATGCCATCATTAGTTTCACTTGCTTCTCCACTTGGTAAGTCTCAGGGAATGGTTTTGTTAAAAGTGCTTAGCCGATGACTCTTGAGTGCAATGAAGTGTGTTTTAGACTTTCTCACAGCTTTATACTTTGATCCTATCCTATCCTTCTGTTCTCTTAGCCAAATCCTTCTCTTCCTTTTGTATTCCTAAGGCGTACCTCATATAGGAATCCTTTGAAGTCAAATGCAAAAACAAGATTTGGATAACTTGTTTTTTCCACAAACTATGTTTTTAGACATTGCCCCTCTCTGTCCAGATGATTTCTACTAGAGACCACATGTGTTCTCAAGGCTCAGGTAGATATGTATGTCCCTCAGCAAACAGCCATGTGTGATTTCTAGTGGCTTTCTGTGATAAAAGAATAGGGAGAAGGGATGTGCGTGCGTGTGTGTGTGTGTGTGTGTATGTGTGTGTATTTTTATATGCCTATGATGATGTAATTTCCAGATGTGTTCTCCAAAAAATTAACAGGGAAAAAGCTATCATAAATGTATTTGCTGCAAAATGAAAGTCAAAACTGTGAATATTTTGTTAAGATTTTTATTGAGCTAAAAATAGAAATTTTTTCTTAGGCGGGGAGAAGGAAATTATTTACCACTGTTGATCACTTATCATTTTGTCTTTATTCTCAAGTAGTTTCATTTTAACATATACAAAGTCAAACAACTATTTTATCATTTATTTGTGAGAAGTAGTAGTCATTAGTAACTTTGAGAAGTACTTAGTTTCTATATGAAATTTACATACATGGAACATTTGAATTTATATACACCAATGCTTGAAACTTACATACATGGACACTAGAGATAATTGGATATAATTAACTTGGAATCCCACCCATCCTGTTCTAATATTTTTTTTCAGGTTGTCTTTTATTTATTTATTTTTAACTGAAGTAATATTGGGATACCCCCATCAGATATTACCAGCATACTATACCCACCAACAACTCACTCATATTCCACTCCTTAGACTACTTTTGTTTTGGAATTATAACTGCCATTTGTGCTCTCTCTCTCTCTCTCTCTCTCTCTCTCTCTCTCTCTCTCTATATATATATATATATATATATATATGTATATGTATACACACAAGCATACATACACATATACATGTATGTATATACACACATACATACACATATACATAGATGTATTTTTTTAATGATGATGCAGATGGTTTAAGTGGGCAAAAACTTTTATCTAGTAAACACTCAAAATTTCCACAAATTACATTACCAGCAGTTATGATTCTATCCAATTTCTGAGCAATAGTTACTTTCTCTTAATAGAAATTATAATAAAGATGTTTATAAAGAATACTCTAAACTTAATATTTGGAATGATTTTTTTATTTTTCTAATAGAAGAGAAAATTACTCCAGTAGATAAACAGTAACTTCTGCAAAGTTGTAAGATTTCCTTTTGAGTAAGTTGGCTCCTTTGTGGTAGTTACATCACTGCTATCTGATTATTTGCACAGGCAGTCTATGTGTATATACACACACAGATTCTATGTGGAAAAGATGCATAAGTTACATCATATTCATTACTGATTTCTTTTCATTTTAGTCCAAGAGTAAATAATTATACCCATTGAGGAAACTTAAAAATTAATCTCAAGTTAGATGAATTTTGGAGAGATGCAGGAAACTGTAAATAGTACTTACCTCTGTAGAGTGAAACTACAGGTTTATTTTGGGTAAAAGGACTTTTGTTTTTGATTTTTACCCTTGTGAGCAGCTTGAGATTTTTGCCATGATCATATTTAACTGTTTTTATGAAACAAAACAATGCGCTATTAAATTATTCCAGAGAAGACATTACATGCACTTACCCTTTATTAGCCTGCAAGAAACCAAACATAATTATATTTAATTTTAGTAGTTGCCATTGGGGCAGGCTTGCAGATATCTGAGCGTAAATAGAGGAAAGTTCCTTCATGAGCTCATACATAGATTTCCTAACAAATGACTTCTGTCCCATTCCCATTTCAACAAAAAAAAAAGTAGTAAAAGTTTCAGAGACTGTCTTTATTTCAGAGTATACTTTATTCAATATGTGATATTATTGTTTAATGCTTACAACTTTTTTGGTGTCCCGCTACAGGGGAGAAAAATAATTTTCCCTCTACCTTTCCAAGTTCTTGACTGAGGTCCCTGTAATGAGAGACTAAGTAACAAGATTAAAACAAATAGATATTCACTATCTCATGTATACATGGGCTCAGGAAAAATGAGTGACTCAAGAGAAGACTTAAATCAGTCTTCAATAATATCTTAGTAGGGAAAGGGAAGGGAGGATGTAGACCTCTGAAGGGATAGCAATTGATTATAAAAAGGACATACGGAGACAACCCAAATGCCCCAAAATTGATGAATGAATCAAGAAGATGCGGTGCATGTACACAATGGAATATTATTCAGCCATTAAAAATAATAAACACATGCAATTCACAGCAATATGGATGGAGCTAGAAGGGATCGTGCTCAGTGAAATAAGCCAGAAGGAAAAAGAAAAATATTGAATGGTTTCACTTATAGCAGGAATATAGGGGAGCCAAAAAAGTTATCAGAAGAAGAAAATAACACACAAAACAAAAACAAAAAAACTAGCAGACAACCATAAATAAGAGACATTCTACAGGGGAGGGGAGGAAAAGGACACAAAGGACTATGGTGATGGTTCATGGGTGAATTGGTAGTGGGAAACTTACAGGGAATACACAATAATGTCAAGGATATTAATAAAAAATAGATAAAAAGTATAAATGAGGTCTTAGAAAAACAGATGGGCATACGACAGTGTGATGAAATCTGTCTGGATGTGGCACTGACTTCTACTCTCCTGTCCTGGATAAGAGTGAGTCTTCCCTGCTTGAAAAATTCCCAGGGAGGAAATTTACAATTGAGTTCCTTTTTGGAGGATGTATCTTTAGGCAGATACAGGGAAGTTAGAGAAACTCTCTTGCTGAAATTACTATTTTCTAGTGTCTACAGTTCAAACTAATCAATAGGCCAAGTGGCATATTTGGGGTGGCATATTCTGCTACCTTCACTGTCATAGAGAATAATGACAATTCCTTCACAATTGGTTGATTTAATACCCTATTCTAGAGGCTATCTTCAGAGACAAAAAGATCATAGGTAAACTGTAACTCTATTTAAACAGACTCTTAGATCTTTTTCTTTGTGCTTCGTGATAGCTTTCTTTGAGATGCAGGGATAGGTAGGATTTTTATCTGAAATATAACATATGGAATAATTTAATGATATAGAATATTTAATGATCACGTAACGATGTAAATAATGTTTTAGGTAACATCTCCTATCTGAATGATACTTCCCTAGGTTGATTAATTTAATAAATAAATAGGTAAATATGAAAGACAGTAACTAGGAAAAAACTCAAGTATACCAAGTTCAAAAAAAATCTTCCCAGTATGAAAGGGATACTTCTGAAAGTATTTGCTATTCAATGGGATTTTTTTTTAATGCCCATGACATGAAGAATTATCAATGTCTAACTACAAAGTTAGAAAATCGTCAATGTGAGATTGAAGTCCACACTTAATTATAAACTCTCCAAAGCGGAGGATGAATAGCATTAACAGAGAACATTTTCAGCTTGGGGTCGGTGCAGTCACTGGGTAGACTCCAGGACCTAAAGAACGACCTGCAGATGTCATGTTTGCATTTGATCACCCACAAAGCCTGCACTGTTGTTCTCATCTTGGTATTCACATGACCACACCAGTCACACAACGTGTTCTCCACCCAAGGCCTTCTTTTTTCTTGCAGCTACATCTGTGGTGAAGGAAAATGCTATGTGTCTGGATCTGGCGTTTTGGTATTGTCACAGCATTAACTGCAATAACATGTCTTTTTGTGACATGAGGCAATCTATTCAAAACTTTAAAGAAAAATAAAATGAGTATCTCTCAATGGAGGGACATGACCAGTTTTGTGAATATGTTTTATGTGATGTGTATGTGTGTTTTCAACTGATGTTACAATTCAGAAATCTTTCCATGTGTATTTCTTCACTTAGAGAAATAACGTGAGAAATAACTCATATTTTTTAACATTGCACATGTGCAAAACCTGTATTTCACATTTGAATGAAAAGGTAGCAAGCATGTTACATTTGGTTTGGTTTAGTTATGGTTATTAAGATGGCATTGATATACCTGATTGTTATCTTTCTTTACATTTTATCTTTCTCCACATTAATATGCATGAAGTTTGTCCACTGCAGATGTTCAACCACCAACGCTGGATTTTCTCACTTTCTCAAGGCAGCTATTATCTTGAACTCATTGTGTTTCCTTCATAGCTTTTTATTCTCAATTCAGAACTCATATTTGGAGTACCACAAAAGCCTCAAAAAGAGATCAGCTTGAGGTAAGTTTTCATAAGGTTGTTACCTATATTTAGATTTTACCTGGAAATTATTTTTTTGAAACAATAAATCAGTTTATGTGTACTTGACCTTTGCCATTAAAACTATTTTCTTCAGTAGAAATAGAATCTTCAGTAGAAATAGAATAGCAATTGCAACAACCTTCTTTCATAAACAAAGCAGAAAATATAACTACTCACTGAATTATAGACTCAATTTTTGGTATAAAACTTTATAGCTCTTTTTAAAAAAAATTTGAATGAGTTTCTCTTCTGACAAAATAGCATTCATGGAGTCTTTTCCCATTGTTATTTTTTTCTTAGGTACTATTCACTAATTAAGTATAATTTTTGTAAAGTAATTCAGGAAAGAGGTTTGAAAATCATAGGGTCTCCTCTCTCTCTCTCTCTCTCTCTCTCTCTCTCTCTCTCTCTCTCTCTCTCTCTCTCTCTCACACACACACACACACACACACACACACAGCTATACTTAAACTTGATTCCCAATGATTAATATCCAGGGGATATGATTTAAAGACTTTTGATATAAACAAGCTATTTGTAAAGAACTTTCTACCAAAAAAGATGTTCTTGTATCCCTCTTTTCCAATATGTCCACATTTCTTACACCTTCCACCAGAAGGTAGTCAGATGTTGCTTTAGCAATGCTCAGACCAATGCTAAACCTCACAAACATCAGTGGTCCCTAAAGACTAAGCCATATATGCTAGGTGTGCAGACAGCTCTACCATCTAGGTTTATGTAGTTACACACTATGATGTTTGCACAGTGATGCAATCACCCAAGACACATTTCTCAGAACGTGTCCTCTTTGGTAAGCAATGTTGACTACACCGCTAGGTAGTGTCAGTAGGGTCAAGATTCTAAGGATCTGTAAATTGCTTTCGGTAGGATTGCCATTTTGATAATGTTAATCCTTCCAATCCATGAGCAAGGGATGCCTTTCCATCTTCTTGTGTCTTCTATTTCTTTGAACAGTGTTTTATAATTTTCTTTGTGTAAGTCCTTTATGTATTTTGTTAGATTTATTCCCAGATATTTGATGTTTTTTGGTTTCAGTTTTGAAGGGGGTGGATCTCTTAATTTCTTCTTCAGATTGGGTGTTTGCATATAGGAATGCTACTGATTTTTGTGCGTTGCTTTTGTATCCTGCTACTTTACTGAACTGGTCTATAATTTTGAGTAGTTTTTCTATGGAGTTTTTAGGGTTTTGTATATATATTATCATATCTTCTGCAAATAGAGACAGTTTAATTTCTTCTTTTCCTATTTGGATCTCTTGAATGTCTTTCTCTTGTCTAATTGCTCTGGCTAGGACTTCCAGTATTATATTGAAAAACAGTGGTGAGAGTGGACATCCTTCCCTTGTTCCTCAGCTTCTCAACGTGGAGGATAATATTGGCTGTGGGTTTGTCGTATATGGCTTTTACTATGTTGAGGTATGTTCCTTCTATCCCAAGGATTTCCTCAAACTGCTAAAAATGGAACTTACATATGACCCAGCAATACCACTTTTGGGAATCTACCCAAAGGACACAAAAACACTAATCCGAAAGGATACATGCACCCGTATGTTCATTGTGGCACTGTTCACAATAGCAAAGGTATGGAAGCAACTCAGATGTTCAAAAAATAGATGACTGGATCAAGAAGATGTGGTACATATACACAATGGAATACTATTCAGCATTCAAAGATAAACACATGCAATTTGCAGCAACATGGATGGAATTATAGAGGATCATACTCGGCGAAATAAGCCAGAAAGAAAGAGAAAAATATCGAATGGTTTCATTTATAACAGGACTGTAAGGAAACCAAACAGGAGAGAGACACTCAGCGGGTGGGGGGGGGGAGGGTGAGGGTAAGGGCACAAAATGGAGTAGAAAAAGAAGGGACCACAGAGATGGATCACGGGTGAATTGGTGGTGGGATACCCAAGGGGAATACAAAATGTAAAAGACATAAATAACAATTAAAATATATATATTAAAAAAACTTCATTTGAAAAGAAGAATGCAAAGAAAGACACATTTTATAAGAATATACATATGTATTTAAAATGTATGTATATACAAATGCTGTGCATATCTATGAATAGTACATTTATGATTCATGTAAGCTCTCCCATTTATTATCTCAATATTATAATATAGTTTTTATCTCCTATTTGCAATGACTAAACAGAGACTCTGGGATGTTATATGTATCTGTGTGGGAATCAAACTCATGCTGCAGTGGCTGCGGATGGCTTCATAGTGCTGAGACTCAACCCCTTGCTCTATGAGGGAGGCCCAACAGCATGGTTTTTAAAATGTTTTTAATTTATACATTTCAAACATTGATTTATGAAAGAACCATAAACTCAACTACCCAACATAATGATAATGAACCTGTGAGAGCAGGAGAGCACAGGGGAATTTTCCTAGCTAAACAATATGGAAACTGCATACTGTTTAACTTGCCAAAATATATATGTACTGGAAATTGGAGTCATCAAATCAACTGTAGTTAAAATGTAGTGTAAGGGAATACTGTAAATGGAATAACTTGATTAATCATTTCACGCTTTATTCTCCAAAATTTTTATGCGTTTTGAATCTGATATTTTTGTACATTAGTGATGAGTGATTGAGGCTCACTTTCTCTTCTCTCCAAAAAAGTATAAATTTAAAAAGAATATTTAAAGTTCCATTCCACTTAGAGATGAAAAACTTTTGTGAGTTATTCAGAATTTATACTAAGGGGAGTAGTGCAAATATTTATGTAATTGTGATAGCTTTCTAAATGAAGATTCTCTCTATCCTTCACTCTCTAAATTATGCTAAAGTGGCATGATAACAACTGGGGTTTTTTTGAGAGGGGGTAACTGAAAGTAAAAGCTGCAGTTTCTACCAGGTATTCACACTACAGATGAAAAATAGAGAATTCATCCGATTTCTTTTGCCAAGGGTAAATTTCATGAAGCATAAGAAAATCAAACAGATTTTTCCTTCCATGAACTACTGACTCCTTCTAAGTTGATACCTGTTGATTCATTGTCAGTCATGTACATTTCTAGAGCTCTTAGTTATTGGATCCTATTTCCTTGACTTTGTAGTAACTGTGAGAGCAGTTTCATTCTTCATATTTTGGGACACAGGACTGATTTGAAAGGGGTAACATATGGGCTGATAAACATGGGACTTGGAGTAAGACAATGAGGTTCAAATTCAGGGCGAGTTATCTAACTGCTCTAAGATTGTATTTCCTCAGCCTGGAATATCCCGTTATTGAATCTTACCAATCCCTTTGCATTGTTGTGAGCTTTGAATGGGATAATCTGTGTAACCTGGCACTGAGTAAGTATGCAATAAATGTTGTCTATTGTTATGATGAACATGCTGCCTGTTTGGTTTTCTTTTCTTTCTTCTTTTTTTTAAAATGAATATTTTTGGGAAAGAGAGCCTGATTTTTAAAATTTGGCAATTTTTGCAATTTTATGAATTACAACCTTTATTACAAAGAGCAAAAAAAAAAAAAAAACTTGATGAAGTTTGTTGTCTCTATGAATTACTTTTAGTTAACTTGCATGATGTCACTTTCCTATCTTCACCCTCTTCTTATCTCTCTCCCCTAACCCCACCACTGTCTGACTGTATTGTTTAGGAGATATTAGGGGAATTAGAGGAATATTTCTTTCCTTAATTCGCAAAGTCTCTCTTTTCTATCTCTTCTAGCTTGCTCCAGGTCACACAGGCACAAGAGATTGACAGGGCAGCACCATCGATGCTATGCTGAATTCATACCAGTGTGTTTAGCAGTAGACTCTGGCCGCCAGACTAAGTCAGCACATGCTCACCAGCAACCACAGCTGCCTGGCATGTAATTTGGGCAGTGGCATCCAGGAGCAGCCCCCCAGTTAGTGTACAAGATGTCTATGCTGTCAGCATGAAGTACAAATTAATTGCTTCTCTTTTATTTGGGCTCCCTCAAAGCTATGTGTCCCATAGTCTTTGTTCTGGTACTGATACCTCCTTTTACCAGTCATTCTGTCCCAGTGAGTTCTCCTTCCAGAATAATCAAACTCAAGTCATTTTAAAAATGAACAATTAATTAATGTATTATCTTAAATATTTTGTTGATGTGACTAATTTAAGCTACCTGAATTTATGGAGAGATAAACCTAAGAAAATTATTTAGACATTTATTCTCCACAGTGTACTAGGTGGAAATCTTTGAAAAAATAATTTTATTGGACATTTTATTTAACATAATTTTATTTAAATAGAATAATAAGTAAAAAACAATTTTATTTAACATTATTTAAGACTCAGATACACATCATTAAAGTTTTTTCTTTATTTCTTTATTTTTTTATATTTTATTTATTTTTGTTATTCATATCTTTTACATTATTGTGTGTTCCCCATAAGTTACCCACCACCTATTCACCCATGAAACCATCATCATAGTCCCCCGTGCTCCCCTCTTCCCTCCTCTTAAGCGCTTACCCTCCCCTCCTTCCCTGCTGAATGTCGCGTTCTTATTTGGCTCCCTTATATTCTTGTTATAAGTGAAACCATTTGATAATTTTCTCTTTCTTTCTAGCTTATTTCACTGATCATGATCCCTTCTGGATCCATCCATGTTGCTGCGAATTGCATGTGTTTGTCTTTTTTGAATGCTGAACAGTATTCCATAGTGTATATGTACCACATCTTCTTGATCCAGTCATCTAATTTTGGGCATCTGGGTTGTTTCCATACCTTAGCTATTGTAAACAGTGCTGCAATAAGTATGCGGGTGCATGTATCCTTTTGGATGAGTGTTTTTGTGTCCTTTGGGTAGATTCCCAGTAGTGGTATTGCCGGGTCATATGGTAGTTCCATTTCTAGCAGTTTGAGGAAACGCCATACAGCTTTCCATAATGGTTGGATCAATTTGCATTCCCACCAGCAGTGTAGGAGAGTTCCTTTTTCTCCACATCCTCGCCAACATTTATTGTTACCTGTTTTTTTAATGTGCGCCATTCTCACTGGCGTGAGGTGACATCTCATTGTGGTTTTCATTTGCATTTCCCTGATTATAAGTGATGTTGAACATTTTTTCATATACCTGTTGGCCATTTGCTTTTCTTCTTTGGAGAAGTGTCTTTTTAGCTCTTCTGCCCATTTTTTGACTGGATTGGTGACTTTGTTTTTGTTGAGTTGTGTGAGCTCTTTGTAGATTTTTGTTATCAGTCCTTTATCGGTTGTATTGTGTGCAAAGATCTTCTCCCAATTAGTAGGGTGTCTGTTTGTTTTGATTATTGTCTCTTTTGCTGTACAGAAGCTTTTTAGTTTGACATAGTCCCAGCTGTTTATCTTTTCTTTTACTTCCTTCGCTGTGGGGGAAGTGCTTTTAAAGATTTTGCTGAGATGTATATCATGTAGAGTTTTGCCTATATTTTCTTCTATAAACTTTATGGTTTGAGGTCTTATCTCCAGGTCTTTTATCCATTTGAGTTGGTTTTTGTGCATGGTGTGAGGTAGTAGTCTAGCTTCATTTTTTTGCATGTAGCAGTCCAGTTCTCCCAACACCATTTATTCAACAAACTAATCTTGTTCCATTGCACATTCTTTGCTCCTTTGTCGAAGATTAGTTGTCCATAAATATGTGGATTTATTTCTGGGTTTTCTATTCGATTCCATTGGTCTGTGTCAGATACACATCATTATAAATCAACGTCTGTATATGCTACATGAAGTTCACCACTAAAAGCCCCAATCTATCCTTCACCATGCCATTGATGCCTTTTACCTGATTTACCAACTCAATCCCTGCCCTTCTCTTTTCTTTTCTGATGACTACTAATTTGGTCTTATAATCTCAAAGTTTTTATATCATTTAGTTCATTTGTTTGTTTGGTTTCTTTGTATGCTATACACGAATGAAATCATTTGCTCTTTGTCTTTTTCCTCCTGACTTAATTCACTAAGTATACAACCCTTCAGGTTCATTCATATTGCAAATAACAGGACTTCATCTTCATATGGATACATAATGTGCGTGTGTGTATGTAGTATTCTGTAATACTTGGTATTACAGAATAACTGTAATAATTGGTACATATATTAAATATACTGAAATAAATTAATTTCTCTTGGGTTATAGATTTCAATTTTTTGGTTATAAATAAAATATTTTGAAGGAAAGTAATTTTTCATATTTTTTACTTGTTTATATTTGTAAGTTTGATAGAAGTTATTAAGATAAATAAATTATTACTGTTGGGTATTTTGTTACTATGGCTTCAGGCCTCCAGTTTTTACTAATAGAACTCCATTTGTGAGATGAACTTATTTTACTTTAATAACTTATTTCTATTTAAATTGTCAGACATAAAAAAAAATAGCTTGGAAAGGTAGCTAGTCACAGACACCAAAGTGAAAAAAATAAATTATCCAAATAATCATTGATACCTTTTTTTCCATTTCTTTATTGCTCTTGAAAGATAAAATTAATGATGATAACAAACCCCAAATAATAAAATCCTACAGAAATGCATGAATTTCATTTGGGATTAGTATCTCTAAGCCACCTCTGTATTTCCCTTTATGGTGAAAGATATTTTCACAAAAATATAAGGATATGCACTAAGAAAATAGATTGTGGGCAGTGGAAGCACCAAGTGAAGTGTGTGGAAGGGAGCAGGGCTTAGTATCTGAACTGTTATCCATCAGCTTCTCTTAAGTCATGCCAAATAAACAAATACAAAAAATTAATTTGCTTACTAACTTGCTTGAAGCCAAGTCTGCTTATCTTCCTTTTCAAACAGATAACTCCTCTCCATCCTTCTATCTAGGATTTACTGACGCTTCCAAGGTAGTAATTAGTGCAAGCAATAGCTGAATGGATTTCAATAGCCTCTTAAAAAGAATTATTTGTTATATACTGTAACTACTTTTTCACAGGAATTTTGTCTTCCGCTTTGCCTTCCGCTTTGCCTCTTAGAGCATACCTTCTATTTTTTTGATATAAAAAACCCAAAAG
Organism: Scalopus aquaticus; assembly: GCA_004024925.1. Lineage (NCBI taxonomy): Eukaryota > Metazoa > Chordata > Mammalia > Eulipotyphla > Talpidae > Scalopus > Scalopus aquaticus. The sequence continues at coordinate 22,655 of PVIJ01010077.1, read as the reverse complement.
CAACCTAAGCATGGTATAGGGCAGGGTAAAAGAGGAGGCTAGAGGGGCTGAATGGGAGCAGTGCCTTCATCTCAGTGGAGATCCCTCAGGTTTGCTCTCTGGGGAGACAAGACCTAAGTTACCTGCTCTCCCATGGAGTAGCGTTTCTGTGCCCTTCTCAGAATGTTCCCTTTTGTTCCAACTGCTCCACTCAGGTAAATTCACAATGACATAATAAAAAGTGTAAGTATTTGATAGTCAGTTCTGTAATAGATCCTTTCTCTTTCTTTTGTCTGATGAATTTCTCTTTCCACAATTGAGGAAAATTTTCATGGAAGGAATTGGAGTCTTTTCTATCTCTCTCCCTTCTCCTCTTCTTGGTGTGCATGTGACTTATTTTTAAAATACTATGTTTTAGGTAGTTGGTCTTTTCTATTTTTCTTTAATTTTATTAACAATGGAAGAGTAAGTCTACTTTTATTTTAATACTGCTATCTAAGGGAGGTGGCTAATACTGGAACAGTTTTCAGTAAGTGAAAATATGGCGTGCTCCTGGGTGCATGGGCAGCTGTAGTTTTTAGAAAGGGAGCTCATGGGTGGTACGCCCTGCTACTTCTCCCAAAGTGTTTTCCTCTGGAAATTAGCAACTGGAAATTTTGGATCCCTGAATTTGTGATCCTCAACCATATATATTACAATGCTTTTCCAAATAACTGGTTTCTTTTTCAAATTCTACTTTTTAAGTTATATGGTACAAGTGATTTTATTACAATTGGCTATAGAATTCCAAAAATTGTAAAAAACAATTGTTTCTAACTAAATCATTTTTTGACCCAGATCATACCAATTTTGCCTCAGAGTGAATAAAGTAGCTGCTATCTAAGATATACTTATTTTTCAAGAATTCTTTCATCAATGAAACTGCAACTGATTTTATTATGCTCTTATATTATGTGATAGAATGACAGTCAGAAGAAGTAAATATATTTTTTTTGCTGTCAAAATATACCAATATAGAATAACTTTTCTTCTACAGACACAATTCAGATTAAACTTATATATATATATTTATATAGGATATCTCCAGCACCTCCAGAAGTTCCCTAATGCCCCTTTCCTTGTCAGCCCACAAAGCTAACCATTACTACTACCATTATCAACAAGAGTCAACTTCTTTTCCTTTCTCGAAATTTGCATAAATGGAATATATGCTATTTCTTCTTTTGATTCTGTCTTCTTTAATAACATGTCTGTGAAAGTCACATAAGTTGTTGCGCTAGCAATGGTTTTTTTTTTTTTCATTATTCTTGTGAAAATGCCACAACTTATTTTTCCTGTATTCTATTATTGATGGGCATTTGAGTCAAACTCAGTTTTGGACAATTATGAATAGAAGGGCCATGCATGTCTTTGTCTATGTCTTGATGGATATTTTTGAACTCAAAGACAATACAAAACCAAACCAAACCCTAGAAACAGGACTCTAAAACTGAGGCTACCAGAGGGGAGGGTAGGAAGGAAGGAGATGGGGGTGCAAATGGGGCATGGTGGGGCACTATGGGTGACTTGGTGGGTGTGGTATGGTAACATGTACCTGAAAAGGTGGGCTCCTATATTTCTGAATCATAAAATGTAAGCTGATGTCACCTTCATACAAAGATTATAAATACATAAATACAAAGAGTTTCCATTACTAAGTTTATTAGGCAGGAACCAAGCACCCTATGCCAGAGGACAAATAATAAATGTTTGCACTTAATTGTTAGATTGGTTTTATTTTACGTTTCCTCCATCTATAAGGTATTTTAATTCTAAAATATCGAAATTCTTCTGTATGACAAAAAAATTCATAAAATGTTTTATTTTGATTACCTTATTGGATCTTAACAACCACTCTGAACACTAAGCTATAAAATTTTAATATTTTATGGCTGAAGGACAATGGACCCTGAAATTATTGCATCTGGTTAGTTTATAAAGTGGCAGAGCCTGGAATAGATTGCAGTTTCACTGGCATTGGTTTTACTTTTCAGTTACTCTAGCTTAAGGTTGAAGTTTATAACCCTAGAGAATAGGAGTAGTAAATACACATCCAGACACCGGTGAAAGGGCTTGTTAATGCTCTTTATCCTACATACCTGCACTTGGAGGATTTCTGGGAGAGGAATTATACAGTGTCGAGATGGAATCATGTATAGAATCGAATGCAGGTTGAAATGGAAAGTGGTACTGCAATAAAACTTGGGTTAACATGAGTATTTCAGGAGCTTGGGGAAAATCTAACTAATAATGAAATCCAATGAACATATTGAGTGCAAAGGTCTGTAGAGTTAGGTGAATCACATCTTGTGAGCCTCCCATCGGTTGTGTAGTGTGGCCAAGAGTGAGACAGAAGTGAAGTATGACTCCGGACTGGTCACATGCTCAGTACATGTGTTAGGCGTGTCCTTTCTCTAAGGTTACAGAGAATGTAAATCATCAATGACAAATTCTTAAACATATAAGCAATTAAGGGGAGGGCCTCCCTAGTGGCACATAGGTTAAAGTCTCAGTGCTATAAAGCGATTGCCAGTCACTGCAGCATGAGTTGGAACCCAGGCCAGGGAGCTGACCCACATGGCACAGCAGACCTCTCCTGTCTCGCCCGCTGCTCCCCTCAGCAGTGTATTTCAGTAGATCCACCTGTTCTGCTCCCTACTCTGTCTCTGCTGAATCCTCTCACCCTGGCCCCGCACCTTTGGTCTACACCCCAGTTCTTGTATGCATGAATAAATAAATAAATGAATCTTAAAAAATAGAAATCAAGGGGAAATGTAAAGGAATATTATTATTCAGCTAAAATAGTCTTTTTATAGACTTTTAAATCAGTTGCTTTGAATTAGAAATATTCCCAAATCTTATGTATGAGCTTGATAAACATGGGGAAATAGTGGGATTTCTGTTCAAGTGCAAAACTCAGTTTCAACAAATGCTTTCATAGTGTATATATGTAGTGAAAACCAGATGGAGAATCCTGTCCTTTTTTTGTTGTCTGCAGTGTGTCTGACGTTTTATCACTTGCCAAGTCGTGGCCACCTGGCGCTCGGTCCTGGCAGCTCTGTATTTAATGGGTCAGACATTCTGTTCACAGGAAGGGCCTCCTGAAGCCTAACTAAAAAGCAAATAATTCACATGACCAAGGTTCTGATAATAAGGATTTGCTGAATACATAATTTGACGTGTTTTGCTTTGAGAAGACACACTAACCAGTGCTTTTGTTGGCATCACTGCCAAAAACTTTTGTACGTAAACAATTAGCAGCAACTCGTTTGATTTTCCACACAGGAAACCCAGCACTGAACAGTCAGTTCTCTGAAGATAAATCTTCTTTTTTCCTATTGTTTTCATTTGTTAAACTCCAGCCATTAACACATTAATGGACCAATTATTGGGACTGGAACCCCTCAGAGGTGTAACTCACAGTCCCAAGACTCTCCCCAAATTTAGTTCAAGGTCCTTTCAGAATCACCTAAAGTGTAGACTGGTCCTACATGACTCAGCAAATACTCTGACCAGAGAGTATAGAAGCAATAAGAAGATGCATAATTGGCTAATTCTACTAGAAGATTCTAAATAATGCCATATTTTAATTTATTTTTGGTAGTGTGAAATACACCTTTACCTTTTAAAATGATTTCATTACACTTTGAAATTTATGCTAAATGTGGCCTAACTTCTGACATGGACTCTAAGGAGTCATTTAACTTGAGAACTGAACTCAATGCTGAAGCTGTAACAAAAACAGTGGGCATTGGGATGTAAACTTTAAAGAATATTGAGCGCTCAGGTTTTAATTATCTTCACCTGTAAAATGAATGGGTTGGAGACTTAATCCTAACAATTCTTTCAGTGGTTCTCAGTCTGGTTGACACGAAGCCTTCAACTGGACAGTTTTAGAAAATACTGTTGTGCATAACCAACCTTTGCAGATTCACATTTAATAGTCTGATCTGGTACAAAGTCTGAGCAGTGGCACTTACAAACTTGATGTCACAGTAGGATCCCCCAGAGAACTATTAAAAATAAGTGCTTCGCTCATCTGCAGTCATTCCTAAAACTTCCCAGGCGATTGCAATGTGCTGTCAAGGCTGAAACTCACTGCTTCAAAACAATATCATGTGCCTTTTGACAAAAATATTATGGAGATTGGATGGTGGTGCTGCACAGTGTATGCGTATAAGGTTGCTCGTGCATTGCAGGCTGATTAGAAGTCTGCAGCCTGTAGAACCCTAAGCAAACACGGTCATGCATCCATTTACTCAGAAAACGTGCTGACTACACCCTGTCTGCTTTGTTCTTTACTAAGTACCTATAGTCATGGTTATAATGCTGTCACTTGCATTAAAAGGTTTCTTGAAATCACATTAGAAAAATTGCATTCCTTTATTTTATGGGACAAAATCAAGCTTCACCTACAGACCAAGAAGTTCATGAATGTACAGTTAAAAATTAACATATAATATGCATAAATAATAACAAGTAAAACATGAGCATAATTAACCTCTATCAAGCATACGCATAGCAATTTATCTTAAGGATAAAATCCACAGAGATATTCATACAAGGACATTTATCACATCTTTTGGAAGTAGCCCCAATCCTCAGAAAATGTACTATACATTATTGTGTATTTACATAATGAAACTTTATTTAGTATTCATAATTTTAAATAGGTAATTATTAACACAAGAATATTTCCATGATAACATGGTGTGGATGAATGCATATAAAAAGGATAATTACTTTGCGTTGTAGTGGGATGGAATGATTTTAACTTTGCTTTCTCTTATTTGTTTTTATAATTAGTTTACTATTACTTGTATTGAAAGTTTAAAAGATATTGATGAGGAAAAAAATTAGTTTAATGCTAAAGTCAGTTTGGTTCCATTAAGCATTTCTTTGGCATTCATTTTGTTTTACCATTCATAAAATCCCTGCTAATTATTCCATAAAGTCTCTTCGAGTTTTTCTTCTGAGAGAGAGAGAGAGAGAGACCAAGAGGCCACAGAAAGTGAGAGCAGAGTGCTGGGGCTTTAAGAGATATTGCCAGAAGGAAAACATTTACAGTTCTGCTATCTAACATATCATTTAAATTGACTAAAAAGGCAAACCCAAGACAAGCACGTGGTAGGCAGAATAATTCCCTTTCTCTGGCACAAGATGCCCGCATCCAAATTCCCAGAACTTGTGAAATTGGTGTGTTTTCAGCAGAGGGATGAAGGTTGCAGGTGGGATTAATGGTGCTAATCAGCCGACACCGCGAGGTGCGCCTCCCCGGCCTAGAGAGGAGGCCGCTGCAATCACAACAAGCCTCCTCAGGCAGGAGAGAGGGAGGGAGAGGCAGGGGAGTCGGAGTGGAGCAGTCTGAGAAAGACTTGACGGACAGTTAAGTGCTTTGGGAACTGAGAAAATGGCCAAGAAGCAAGGCATGCAGGTCACCCCCAGAAGCTGGAAACAGAGAAGGAAGATCCTTCCCCAGGGCAGTCTGGTGGGGAGCAGCCGGGCGACATCTTGGCTCTAGCCCAGGGAGATGCACTTGGGACGCCGGACCTCTAGAATGGTGAGTGAACAAATTTGCTTTGTTTTGGGTCAGTATGCTTTTGATAATTTGTTACAGCAGCAACAGGAAGGGTATATAAGTGTTGATATGAGGTGGAATGTGAAAAAAAAAATTGAAATGCTCAGTTTTGGGCTTGTGAGTAGACACCTTTCTCATCCCTTTCTCCAGTTTCCTCCCCTACCCCTCGTTAGAGAAAAGTTCTTACTGCTGTCAGTCATATTTGTTGCTTATTTTGTGATACTGGAGCAATGGTAAAGAGGAATTTGATTGTCTCATGAACAATTGTGAAAAACAGAATGTGTTACAATGAAGTTACTCTTTTTTAAAGTGGAAATAATCTATGCTAAGGAAATTGTCTTCATTGTGACTTAGAAACAGGAAACAAGATCTGTATATTAATATGAGGAACTCGGGATTTTACTTTGTTGTGGCTCATTTGGTTGGTTATTCAGTTATTGAATGATCAGAAATGTCAATAAGGTAAATATTATGGAAATGCCAAAATTAAGAACCGAACTCAGTTCTGAAGCTGTAACAAAAAGAGTGGGCATTGGGATGTAAACTTTAAAGAATATAAAGCTGAGGCTATGAGTTGTCTGAGTCAGAAAATAAAAAAAAAAAAAAAGAATTTTAGTTAGCATGTTGTAATCTCATGGTTCTTTTTGAGGCAAAAGGCAAATTGTCAAACAGGGACAAACTATTCACAGTGATAAAGGTACAGTAGATGGGGTGAGTGCTGTGAAAAGTTCTATTTATTGTTTGAGCTAATTAATTCCTAGCAATAAGACCAATAATTTAACAGTATTGAATCATTGTTTTGGGGCAGACATGTAGCCTGAGTACCGCAGGTGGACTCTTCCCCAGTGCTTGTCTATGTGGAGGAAATAATTCAATGTCAAGACCAAAGTTACTGAAAAGCAAGAAATTTGCTGATAGACAAGAGGAAGGACAGGAAAGCTCTCTGGATAGACAGGGGACCTAGTGAATGGCCACTGAGATGGCAAGACGTAAGTGCTTACATGGGCAAGGACTGGGCTGGAAGTTTGGTTGTTGGTGTCTATGTGTTGTGTCTTTTGCTGATTGGCTGGGCCTGTGGGGGTCTCCTAGGCTCCCAGGTCCATTGAGTTTGTGGCATCCCATAGGCTACTGAGGCCCACTGACCTCATTACCTGGCCTACCTTTCTGAAAGTAACTTTCACCCATTGCTTTAGCATCATGTGTCATTGTTTTGGTCTTCTGGATAGTACACTTTTTACAGGTTGGGGAGGGGAGCACCTTCAGGGCTTGTTCTTCAAATGGACCTATGACTTTGGGGAGAGAAGGGCATCCTCCTGGTTCCAGCGGAGTGTTTCTCAATCAGGCTAAGTGGACTTGGGGCTTTGAGCACCCTGTTCCTACCTGACTGCCTGTACCCATTTCCTAACTTTCTCTTTCATTATTTTTATTTTCTCATTGAATGATTGAAGAATTGGGAGAGGAGTGAGAAATGAGGGTATATTTGGAGAGGGTAGAGAGAGATTGAAGAGGAGGTAGAGGTAGCAGTAAGTTTAGTGAATATGTCTATTAACAGACAACTTTGAGGATACCACAGTAACTAGAATGCACCATATACCACACTTGGTTTGCCACTGGAATTATTATGCTAAACTGTGTTAAGATGTTGAATTTTTTGGTAAATATTCTCAAGTGCACCCCAAACAGAGTTTTGAATACAAAATATTTAAGTTTTAAATAAAGCCTGAGTCTGAGTTGCTTGGTGGTGGGGAGGGGAAGACAACTTCCACAAGTAGGCTAATCATTTGATGTGACAGAACCTTCAGGAAACATGGCAGTAACCTCTAGACCTTGGAGAGGTGACTGGTGCCTGATGTCATGCCACCATATCTGAGCCTGGAGTCAGATGGGTGTGCAGTCCAACTCATGATATTTTTCTAGACGTCTGTGAGCCCCAGTTTTCTAATATAAGAAATGATGACAATGATGGTAGTCATAATTGTACATCATACTAAAAGGTAAATCACTGTAAAATGCTTTTTATGCCCTTTCACTTATATTAAATACATTCGTCCTCAGACAATCCTATGCAATAGATAATATTCATGTTCATGTATTACAGACGAAGGACTAAAGTGCCGCAATATCGTCTGTGTGAGAGGGGGAGTATAAACCCAGAGCTCATACTGTGAGTCATCACTCAAATGTCTACCTTCTCTTTGGGCTGTCATGGATGGTAGATAAACATGTCTTCTCCCTTTTATCCTCCTTTCAACATTTTCCTCCTCTTCAATAGTTTTTAATGACAAAAAGGAAATATTATCATCTTGTATTGAACTACTCACAAGATCCATTTATTTGTCTTTACATGTTCTAATATTAACAGATAATTAACCATCTATTCCATACTTGCCCTGGTAGCAGACTTTGTTGGAGGTTAGGGGGAGGGCTGTGTTGTGCTTTGCAGGATGACTAGCAGCATCTCTGATCTCTTTTACCTATTAGAGGCCCTCCAGTTGGGACAACCGAATAATTGTCTGTAAACATTGCTAAATATCCCCAGAGGAACGACATCAGCCATGGTTAATAATCATTACTCCAAAGCAAGAAGAATGCAGGGCATCTGCTGTGTAGATTATGCAGAGCACTCGTTATTGAATTCAAATTGATGTACAACATTTTTAATATACCTAATTTACAAAATCTTGTCTTGTCATAGTCTTTAAATTGTAATATTCTTTAAATACCATTTTTATTTTTACCACTTTGAGGAGGAAAGATCTGGGGAAATGTAACATATGCCCGTAAATATTGGAGGAGTTGGGGAAATGGAATAATTAAAAGTAGCCTTTCAGATGACCATGTTAGCAGCTCTTGGAAGATAATGGCTTTGTTTTAGAGGACAATGGTCAACAACGCGATTTTGGGCATGGAGAATAAATCAGCTACTTCATACTTCTTTGAAATTAAATGAGGAGGGGTGATCAGTGATATAACTGGATAGCCAGTGAGTTAAGAAAGTGGGGATCCTTAGGATGGAGCAGGGAACATCTTATATTGGATATTCCCATTTCACTAGAAAAAGAGTGTGTGTGTGTGTGTCCCTAATTGCTATAGTGCCCTTCTCCTTACCAACAGTGCCTGGGCTATAGAGACTGGAAGGAGGTCTAGACACTGGGTCTCAAAGTACTTCTTGCTTGCTGGTGGGGGGGCGGTGTATATGTATATACAGATAGTAGGTTAGAGAATTATTATTATTTTAAATAATTGGTAAAAATATTCCAACCTTATAAAATCAGGTTAGTGTGTCTGACATTCCATTAAAACCCAAATATGGAAACATCAGAGTTTGGAGCAGAGAAAGTTTATTGTAGGTGGACAAGAGAGGAGAGAGGAAAAGAAAAAACTCAAAGCTGCCTCCCCTATTAAGATAGGAAATGAAGTTATATGTTTTGAGGACTAGGTTTGTCTGTGAAGCAGATTAGGGGCAAAGAAAGGTGGACTTGGTTGAATTTCACTAGTTAGCACGGGGCACTTCATCCATGAAGGATGAAGAGACTTTTCTCTAGAAACGGGACTTAGGAATTTCTGCTGGCGCACCCCTGCCTCTGGGCAGCTGACTCCTCTGTGCTCTCACCTTCCAGCTGGCTTTGGAGCGCAACTCAAGGTTGTTTGTCTCTACTTGCTCTGGTCCTGTCAGTGTGAGTGTCGGTATATAAAAGCCCCAAAGAGAAACTTAGATAAGTCTTTTCTCTTGCACCTTAGGATCTGAGATCATGTTAACATTTAGTCTCGGGTTTAAAAGCCTTTTTTCCTCCTTCTCAATGAACAAAGGCTAACAATTCAAGGTAGGTTCTGTCTTAAAATACTCATAATCATGTTATTGTGAGATTGAGGGGCACCCCAGTGCCCTCAAATTTGTATGCCCTAAAGGGGCTGGCTGTCCATGTGCATAAAGACTAAATGGACTCTTAATGTGAAAGAACTTTATTAGAACAGTGCACATAGAAAGGGAAGAGAAGAAAGGATCATAGTTTCCCAATAAAACACCTGAAGCTTCCTATCCCCTCACAGGTAAATGCCCAGCCAACAGGATTGGCCCAAAGTGGGGCTGCTGAGGCCTAAACGTTGGCCACAGTCTAAGGCACTTTCTGGTGGGGAACCACAGAAGGGGGTGAAAGGGGCCAGGCAAGTCTGGAATGAAAGGATCAAAACCAAAGTATCAATCAAGATAGTGCCGCACCGTCAGCCTCCCCCCCCGGGTCTCTCACCCACACCTCCCTTCCAAGTGTCTCTGCATGTCTCTCCTCCGCATGTGTCTCCCCTGTCTCCTTCACAGCAGCACCAGGATGCAAGTTGGGCTGCAGGAACAAGAACTCTCTCCTATTCCTACTCACATATCTCCCCAGAGCCCACCTGCCTTCCGTGTTACATGGCTTCACCTGGCTGCTCAGCTCCGCCCAGTTAAGTGGGACAGGGAACATGGCACTCCCCCCGCCTTTTGGGGAATGCCACTGTGACAGTCATATGACAACCATGTAAGCTAAGAGCCATGATGCAAAGAGAATTTTCATGAAAGATAAGTTAGTCCAAGTTTAAGGAGTAACAATAAAAACAAATATATATGAGAAATAATTGATTCAAGAACATTTTAAAACAGAAAAATAAAAAATTCGATACCTATATGTTAAGATTCACCATTCATCTCTGAGGTACCTATATCAGTCATTTATCTTGACATTCACCTATCTCACACACACACATACACACACACACACAAACACACACACACACACACGAATGTGAAACACTTATTAAAGTGCTGGGAACACAATAAATTTCAGTATACACTAGTTATTATTTTATTATCTGTCATGTTGTGACTGGTCGTGGTAAGAGTTTTGAGATGGTGATGGATGATGCATCAGCAAAACCTGAATGTGAATAACTAGAATCTAATAATTGCAGCCAAGAATACACTTCAGTATCTATAAATATTTTAAAAGAAATGTTTTAGGGATCTAGAAAAAGAAAAACATAATGCATGGGTTATGGGTGGGGAGAAAAGAGAAAAGGAAAAAAAGGCAGAACTGAACATAATAATGAGTGCAGTTGAGATCATTTGCAATGGAAATGGGGGCAAAGAGTCAGTACAGAAATTCCAGAAACAAATGGACATGGGTAGTTGGTAATAGAATAGAATGAAGAAAGGCATGTTTAGAAAAGTAATAGAGTAAGGTTATCCTTAATGCTTTTTTTATTAATCACAAGTGAAAAAATACTTAAACTTCTTAAACTCCCCCACAGGGGTGGCAGGGAAGAATAGAATACTATTTTAAATAGCTTTAATTAGACTAAGTTTTCTGTGGCATGACCTTTTTGAAAATGCTTCTGAATGATCACCCATCAAAGTAAACCATTAGAGACAAAAGATTTCTGAAAAGATTTGGTTTGTTCTATCTTCTTGAACTTAGTGAGCTCCTATTCTTTAGGTTCTAGTAGGTCAGTGGGTTCATTCTTGAGGAAAATCTGCTATAAAGCAACAGAATGACAGGACTAAAATGCCACATGAATGTGGAAACTTTAAATGTCAACTAGTACAATGTATTGAAACTGGAAGATTCCAAAGGCTAAGGCTTTACATAAAACTTTAATATCAGAAAGTAATATATTATGAAATGTCATTCTTTTATTTTATGAATGAGATACCTGCAGTCACTCTAAATAAAATATCCACTTCAAAATAATACACATTTCAACATTGCTCATATCCATTAAAATAGGTGTTCAATTCCATTGAAAAGTCCATTCAAAGAGGTTATATACTGATACTTTTCTTTTTATCATGTTCTTAATAGAAAATAAACTTACCCCATAACAGAAAATTTGTGTTATGTATGAAGGAAATATTTTAATACTTTCACATATATAGAATATTTAAAAGTGTACATTTATGTGGGTAAATACAATACACAACGATGAATAGGTTAGGGTAAAGGGATATTTCTGTAGCCTGTATGAGGAAGGTGAGTGTGTGTAGCACACAACTTATTAACAAGTTTTCATTGTGCAATTATATTAACAGAGAATTAAAATACTTTACATAATCATTTCATAGAATGATTTCTGCTGTGTGAAGGGAATGTACTCATTTAATCTTTAAAAGGCTGTTTTTCTTTAATGTATATAGATATTGCAAACTCAAAAGTTGTAATAGCACTTATACTTTGTGAATTCTTTTAATCACAGTGCCAACCTCTTTATCAAGAAAGCTTTTCTAGGATTTACTGCTTAAAATCCCTTCATAGAAGTGTCCCTTAAATTGATAGACTTAAATACTATGTGGGTCAGTTGACTTTCTGGATCTTCATAGGCATAGGTGTTAGAACTGAATGAACATTGGCCCAAGCTCAACTTAGTCCATTGCAGAAACTTATTCTTAAGGTAAAATAATTGAAGACTCCAAGGTAAAATCGTATTCAAAAGATGATTTTGTTTATTTTAAAATGCTTTATTAAAATCTGTAGACTTCTGAAAGGTAGTTAAGGCATGGGGCAATCTCATCTAAAAAGTGACATGATAAGGTGATCTAGTAGGTCTTGCTTGCTTGTTAGCTCCAAGTCTAATTCAGGGAACGGTAGTAGTATGTACTGTCTTTTCAACCTACTAATTTCCTTGAGATTTGAGTGATATCCTGGATGAATGAGCTCTTCATACATTCCTTTAATTCAGGGGAGGTACATGCCAATCATTGTGGAAAGGTATGCAGATAAAAAGGTTCTTAAGACATCTTAAAGAATATTTTTGAAGCACATGGTAGAACACCTCTAAACTTGATTTCTGAGACACCTTGGGAGAGCATCTCTATATTTAGATTTTAGATTTAGTGTTTAAACTTTGATTTAAAATGAATTCCCTAGGGCCTCCCTGGTGGCGCAATGGTTAAGCCCTGCACTGTGGAGCTGTCAGTAGCGGTGACGCGAGTTCGATGCCTGGCCGGGGAGATTCCCACATGGCGTGGCAGACCTCTCCTGCCTTGCCTGCTGCTCTCCTCAGCAGTGTATTTCTGTCGATCTGCCTGTTCTGCTCCCCGCCCTGTCTCTGGTGAACCCTCTCGCCGCCCCGCGCCTTTGGCTTGTACCCCCGCTTGTATTCTTAAATTAAATCTTTTTTTAAAAAAATGAATTCCCTATGAGATTCAGTACCAACTTCTGACCTTTCAGGAAGTTGTGGCAGTAAATATCTCACTGACATATTTTGGTTTATGAAAATGTAAGGAGTAATGTATCATTGGTCATGTTTTATTCTATATGGAATTCCCTCTATGAAGATGATCTTTTGACATCTAACTCTCTAATATGTATCCAGCTCTAACAATGGGTGATAGCAGTTCTGGAGTGGAGCCTATCGTTTGTTGCTTCCCAGGCGTGCTACTGGAAAACATGAAACCAATATTATGTCATATTCAAATGCTGTTAAACTTCCTTATCATCACGACATCTTTCTTTTCTCTGGGTAATACTGTGTTGATTCCAATAGATACTATGAGGTACTGTCCATTAATTACTAGTCAAACATGTTTCAGTGAAAGAACAGAATAGGATTAACCATACTACCTTGATGTCAGGGCCTCTTTCACATTTGAGAATATCAGGGTCACACAAAATTGTGAATTGTTTTTAATAATATATGTTCAAGTATGATTTGTCAATTTGTACATGGGTATAAAAAATAAGTTAACTCAATGTCTGAGTCATCATATCTTTCTGATGATCGAAAACATAGTCTTGTTCACAATTTTTATTTGTCTTACTCATTTTATGAATTTAGAGTGCAAAATTCAACTCATTTTTCTATAGTTCAATTTCTATTTCAAGTTTCTGTTCTACATTTTGCCAGAAAATGTAGTCAGTTCTCATATATTATGGCTGTATCTTAATCCTTTCTTTAGGAAAATGCTTCTGTTGTTCATTCTCAGGTCTGTCCAAACTGGCACAAGTGAGATGTTCTGTTTTCCATCTTGTTCTTTGGTGTTAGCCTCCTTGAAGTTGGCAAATAGTGATATATACTTATTTTCACCTGGGCTTTATGCCACAATTTATGCTCATTTGCTCAGATATTTTTTCTGAGTGTGACCTTGAGATGTCTTAGAATCAATGGCCTTATTCTTTCCTTAGAAACGCATGGGAGGTACAGCTGATTCCCTTCTTTCCCTTCAAGGCCCACAGTAGATTCTGTGTTGCCTTGGGTCATCTGTGCTCATGAACAGCCTTTTGAGCAGTTTCTAATCTGTTGCTTTTACTCCATTACATGTGAAATATTTTCCAAGGTATACCTACCCAGCTTTCCAAAAAAGATAACTGGTACTATTTCATCCAAATTTTTAAGGAGTAAAATATGTAACTGATCATGCTGTCTGCCTTCTTTCATTCTGGGAATAATCCTGAAGAATGGGGCAGTGTGCAGGACCATTTTAATGACCTGTGTGCAGAAGTTCTTTCCTGCTGCTTCTCTCTCCCCAATCAATGGATTCTTAAGTTTAGGGTTTGATGACTGATTGTTAAAATATAATTCATTCTCCTCAAGTGTATTTGTGTAGCTATTTGCTTCCTTTTATCTTACTATATCTGCCAGGACTTTGACAAATTCTATTTTGAAGTAGAAAGATCATTAGTAGTCTGGGTAAGCTATAAACTCACATTTCTGAAGTTGCCAAAAAGGGGGAAGGAAATGCAATCATGATCCATAAAGGAATTATGGAAGTACAATAGAAAGAGGATGTGAAAATATTATTCTCATTACATTTCCATTTACAAGTAAATCTTTTTAAGAAGGATATACATTTTATAGAAGAAGACACAAGGAGATGGAAAGGCATCCCTTCCTCATGGATTGGAAGGATTAATATTATCAAAATGGCAATCCTACCAAAAACAATTTACAGGTTCAACGCTAGTCCAATAAAAATCTCAATGACATTCTTCAAAGAAATAGATCGACTCCTGATGAAATTCATATGGAACCACAAAAAATCTCGCATAGCTAAAGCCCTCCTAACTAAAAAGAAAGAAAATGGAGGAATTTCACTCCCTGATTTCAAAATATACTGCAAAGCCCTAATAATTAAAACAGAATGGTACTGGAACAAAAACATACACAAAGACCAATGGAACCAAATAGAATACCCAGAATTAAAGCCACATATCTATGAACAACTAATCTTTGACAAAGGAGCAAAGAAAATGCAGTGGAACAAGGACAGTCTATTCAATAAATGGTGCTGGGAAAACTGGACAGCCACATGCAAAAAAATGAAGCTAGACTACTACCTCACACCCTGCACAAAAGTCAACTCAA
>PVIJ01010076.1:0-62557 GCA_004024925.1 Scalopus aquaticus | reverse complement strand
AGAATGTCATTGAGATTTTTATTGGAATAGTGTTGAATCTGTAAATTGCTTTTGGTAGGATTGCCATTTTGATAATGTTAATCCTTCCAATCCATGAGCAGGGGATGCCTTTCCATCTTCTTGTGTCTTCTTCTATTTCTTTCAACAGAGTTTTGTAGTTTTCTTTGTATAAGTCCTTTATGTCTTTTGTTAGATTTATACCCAGATATTTGAATTTTTTGGTTTCGATTTTGAAGACCAGACATTTTAAATGCTGACTGGTTTTAGGAGCCAGTGAAGTGGGGAATGCAAGAAAGATGATGATCATGAGAGGGAGTCCATTGGAAGGTGAGAGCTGGTAGGGTACTAAACTGAGTTGGTGAATCCACTTTTGTTAGGGCACTTCCTCTCATGTCACAGATGAAAAGGAGGGGCCCCAAATGAGCAGGAAGTTAAGTGTAGCCCCTTCTGGGGCTCTGTCTCTTCTTGCCGTATGTGCTGTGCACACTGTAGTGAGCTGAGTGGCCCTCAGGAAGTACGTCCTTTGGGTGTACTGCTCTGCTGATTTCTTGAGTCGCTACGGTCTCATGTTAATCTCAGTCTGTTGTAAACTTTAGAATGTATTTTACTTTTCAGAAATATTTTATTAAAGATATTATTAGATAATATGCTCAATGCAGAAAATGACTGAAAACAAAGGATATTTCATCCTGAGTACAGTTGTCCATAACCCTGTGCTGAGAGATGCCACTCTTAGAGTTCAGGTATGCTTTTGCTTTATAATTACTGTCCATGGCTTTTCATTTGAAATTTTTATTTTTTTATTTTTGTTTTTATTTACTTATTTATTTATTTTTATTTGTGTCTTTTACATTACTGTATATTCCCCATGGGTTTCCCACCACCAGTTCACCCATGAACCGTCACCACAGTCCCCTGTGCTCCCCTCTCCCCTGTTCTGAGCCCCATTCCTCCCCCCTCTCTCGCTGATGGATGCTCTTGTATTTGGTTCCCCTATATTCCTGTTACAAGTGAGACCATTCGATATTTTTCTTTTTCTTTTTGGCTTATTTCACTGAGCATGATCCCTTCTAGTTCCATCCACGTTGCTGCAAATTGCATGTGTTTATCTTTTTTGAATGCTGAATAGTATTCCATTATGTATGTGTACCACATCTTCTTGATCCAGTCATCTATTTTTGGGTATCTGGGTTGTTTCCATATCTTTGCTATTGTAAATAGTTTTGCAGTAAACATATGGGTGCATGTATCCTTTTGGATTAGTGTTTTTTTGTCCTTTGAGTAGATTCCCAAAAGTGGTATTGCTGGGTCATATGGTAGCTCTACGTTTATTAATTCGAGGAAACGCCATATGGCTTTCCACAGTGGTTGGACCAGTTTGCATTCCCACCAGCAGTGTAGAAGAGTTCCTTTTTCTC
This sequence comes from Scalopus aquaticus, assembly GCA_004024925.1. NCBI lineage: Eukaryota > Metazoa > Chordata > Mammalia > Eulipotyphla > Talpidae > Scalopus > Scalopus aquaticus. The sequence goes on along the minus strand of PVIJ01010076.1, from coordinate 61,139 downwards.
CACATCCTCGCCAGCATTTGTTGTTGCCTGTTTTTTTTAATGTGCGCCATTCTCACTGGCGTGAGGTGGTATCTCATTGTGCTTTTGATTTGCATTTCCCTGATTATAAATGATGTTGAACATTTTTTCATATGGCTGTTGGCCATTTGCTTTTCTTCCTTGGAGAAGTGTCTTTTTAGCTCTTCTGCCCATTTTTTGACTGGATTGTTGACTTTGTTTCTGTTGAGTTGTGTGAGCTTCTTGTAGATTTTAGTTATCAGTCCTTTATCAGTTGTGTTGTGTGCAAAGATTTTCTCCCAATTAGTAGGGTGTCTGTTTGTTTTGATTATTGTGTCTTTTGCTGTATAGAAGCTTTTTAGTTTGATGTATCATTTGAAATTTTTATATAATTGTGACCAATTTGGCCTGCTTCTTTGCTTTAATTTAAGAAAAGAAGCAGAATGCACAGCTGTGTATCTCAGAGGATCCTCTCTGTCCCTGAAAGATGGGACCCCCTTTCCCAGAACAGGTAGACAGGTCTTGGTTCCCTTTGTCCATGTTCTCTGAGGTCAGGGCTTCCCTGGCAGCCAGGCAGCGCTCACCGAGCAAAAGTTCAGTGTGAAACTTTCAAAGGAAGCTCATCTGGCTTCTCTGTTTGGAGAGTAAGGGCCTCAGTCAGTGTTGCCATAAAAGCAGCTGGATGGTCAATGAACCAATACTATTTTCAACAGTTTTGTGACTATTCCAGTCAAAGCAAGGTAGCACATGCACAGGCAGGCCCTGGGGAAGTCTCACATGGACGTTAGGCATCTTAGATGTCTCTGCAACAACAGATGTTGCTGAACCCAGGGAGTCAGAAAACTGGTAAATAGGCATGTGCTGCTTCATCTTTGACCTGGACAGAAAGGCTGCATTATTCTTTCACAGAATGTGGACAGCAGCTTGTTGAGGGGATGGGAAGCAGAGCAGGGGAAATTTTGGTGTCTTACTTTATTGAGACAGGGATCAACCAGCCATGACAGCAGAGCATGAGGGAATGGCCCAAGACCCAAGGAAGCATTTGTTCTTTGAATAGACATTGCACGTCAGGCTCAATGCTATGCACAGGCTGACGTGTGAGAAGCTGAAGAAGCTGAAGGAGGAGACCACAGGGTGACAGAAGCTGTAGAGCAGGAAGCAGTGCCAAAAAGCAGCTCATCTCTAGCTGCTTTTATTCCCCTCTCACCCTTGCTGGAAAGGGAGGGGAGACACTTCCCAATAAGGGACTCTCCTTAATACATGATTCATGTTAATAGATACTTTCAGAATTAAAAGGAGCCCCCATCAGGTCATGGAATGTCTAATAACTGTAATTTGAAAAAAATAGGGGATCTCCAGGAAGTCACCTGAGAATCTTGTGTTGGCCTTTACACTCACCCCATCACCCTCCCTCGTCCCTATTAATCCGTTCCCAAAAAGAAATGTCACCAGATGGCCCTGCAGATGTCACCTGGCCATCAGCAAGGCTTCTCCCAAAACAGGAGGCATTAGAGCATCTAATCCATAGTTCGTAACCTACATTTCACAGCAGTTTTCGATCTTTTACTGAACATTTAATGCTTTTGTAAGATGCTGGTTATACAGTAAGGTCCAAATTGTGCTGCCATGAAAGAATATTGTTTTTACATTTAAAAGAGAAGGTTCCCATGACCACAAATCCTGAACATTTTGTAAGAACTCTTGTGTTAGCATTTCATGCCAGATTTTCCTGCCCTCTGCTTCATGATCCGCACGCCCCCTCCGCATTCTCAATGCCTTGAACTATTTTTAGCATTTAATCCCTTCAGGTATCAGTGCCATCAGAGAGCCTTTTTTTTTTTTTTTTTTAACAGAAGAGTATTCTCCTGTATTTTCAGATTGTGGATGGGAGGTTTTCAGGAATTGAGCAACTCCTTTTTTAAAAAATGGAGATTTCTTTCACTGTCCTTTAGATTTCATACCTTGCCAAGGACATCAGTTCTGGTCCTGGCTTTGGCCTATGTATTTCTCAATTCTAGAAGCTATAAAATAGTAGTCAAGGTCAGTTTGACTGATGATCATGGAGAAAGAAAGGGAAGCTGAGGAGGTCATCTGGCCATAACTCATGGTGAGGAGGGAGGAGGGTACTGCCAGCCCCTTGGGCAGAGGCCCCTCACACCTGAGGTAGTTTTGAGCTTCCCATAGCTTTGGGGAATGGGTTTGAAATAGGAAATTTCAGTGCCCACTGTCACCCCCATTTCACTCTTTTTACTGGGGGTCATGAACCTCTACCAGGTCACCAGGGGCTGGGAGAGGGGAACATGGGGAGGCATTGTTTAATGGGTACAATGTCTGGATGATGCAGAATTTCTGGAAGAGGATAGTGGGGACGATCACACATTGTGACTGTGCTTAGGCTTGTGCATCACACACTTCAAATGGCTAAAATGATAAATTTTATATAATGTATATTTTATCCCAATTTAAAAAATATACAAAAAGCCAGAATCCCTCTAACAGTGTGAAGAAAAGACTTGGGGTGAGAAGAGGAGCGCCCAGCCCAGAGCCACAGGACTGCCTTTCCTCAGACTGCATGGGGCAGCGTCGCTGCAGTGACTCCTGATGCAAAAGAGGCTCCAGGCAGAGAGGGCTGGCCTCCCCTCAGTGCCCAGGGCCTGTATCACCCTATCAGTGCCTGTCCTCACACAGTTCACCTGCTGGATTCCAGTCCTTCCCCTAGTTCTCACTCCCCCAAGCATCCACCATGTAAGGTTCTCTCCTGGGTGTTGAATACACAAGTTAGAAAAAATAAAGCAAGATTTTAATTTAAAATCCAAGTTTCTCTTCTCTACAAATTATCAGCATAGTCAAAGTACAGCTGCATCATGGTTGACCCCTTTATTCTCTGAGTGCCCCTTGGAACTGGATTCCTACCCAGTTTCCCCAAAGGAAGAAGACTCAAAAATAGGTCTGCCCCTATGGAGCAGAACCAGGTTCAGTGCTTTCATGTTTCCTAATGAATTTTCACAAAATTCAGTGAAATAGGTATTATTTCCATTTTACAGAAGAGTTGAGGGATTCATTACTTGCCTAAGTTCACACAAATATTAAGGGGCAAAGCAAAGTTTGAATATAAGCCTATCTAAAGTCCACATTCCAGGACCTTCCTGGTAGTGTAGGGATTATGTCTCAGTGCTATCATCACTATGGTCTGAGTTTGATCCCCAGACATGGAGCTAACCCACATGGTAGAGAAGACCTCTCCTGTCTCCCCTGCTGCTCCCCCAGCAGTATATTTCAGCAGCTCCGTCTGTTCTGCTCTCCACTCTGTCTCTGGTGAATCTTCTCACCCCCCACCCTGCATCTCTGACTTGCACCCCAGTTCTTCAGCAAATAAATAATTCTTAAAAAAAATTAAGTCCACATTCCAAAACCCATGTTTTCTTTTTCCATTCTACAACACTTGCAAATATCTGTCCTAGTATGAAAATATATTTTGTATAATATCTTCAAAAACTCCGGAATAAAATTGAGTTTGTATCACTATTTGAATCCAGCACACTTAGGAATCCACAGTATCTCTTCTGTCTTAATCATAGATACCTTCCACCCTGGAGTCACTCATGCCAGTGGACCAACCCACGGTATCTTATCAGCTCAATGTAGCTTTGATGAATAGATGACACATCAGAGCCTGAATAAGGGAACAGGCTGGCCAGAGATTTCTAGAGAACTAATCAAGAAAAGATGCTACATGAGTGAGGTAGAGGCAACTATGAATCATCATTTTTCTCCAGCAGAATATTACGTATTGCCGTCAATGCTGCTTTAATAAGCCACTTGGGGAGCATGATGACAATCCCAAGTAGTCCAGGTAGCCATGTGTGCTTACTAACCTATCTCCTGAACAGGTAGCTTTGGTTCACTACAAGGTTCCTTGAGCTGGTCGGCTTAGCTGATCAGAAGGGAGACCAGCACTGCCTCCGACAACCTTCTCTTTTCTCGTCAGAACCATCAGTGTCTCTTCTGATACATATTGAACAGGTATTTAAGTTTAATACCAGTCTGTAGAATGGCCAAGGCCAGTTCCTGCCTGAGCTGCTCACATGTAGTGCTCTGTCCGACTGCCATGAGCGCTCACCGTGACCCAGCCCACCCTAGGTCCATAATGCAGCCCTGTAGTCTGTTGGCCTTCGCTCCCTTAGCCCCAGGCCTATTGGCCAGGCTCTCTCTGCCATCTCAGGTCCAGCCCTCTCTCTGACCCCACTCCCAGATTCTTTCATGGTGACATTGCTATTCCTGCTACCACCAACTCTCAGTCTGAGAGCAGAAGTTTCCCAAAAGCTATGAGAACTGGGCAAGATGGAAAAAATAGATGCTGTATGCATTTTGACACTGCCTAAATGCAAACAAATAAACTTCCAACCTTGTGAAACATTTCCACATGATGTTTAAAACAGCTGCTTATAGGGGATTCCTGACTCTTGCCTACCTGCTAACCCTTATCCTGTTTTTGAGTGATGGTCATGTAATGTGTGGGATGAGAATGGGGTAAGCTTCAGCTCAGTAATAAAATAGTGATTTTTATGACATGATGCTCTCCAGATCTAAGAGGCCATCTTATCAAAGTGATGCTTCTATATGAGTAACTAGGATTAAGAATAATTTTAAATTCATTTTTGCACTTTAAGCAATAAATTATATGTATTACCTATTCTTTTTTGAAAAAAAAAAAACCTGGCAAAGCAAATGATTAGGATTTGCCTATTTCTTAATGGTCGAATATCATGAACTTTAGTAGGGAAAGAACCTAAAAGCTCAGTAGTTCCTAGGATCTCTAGCACAAGTAAAATATTATCCATGTGTCACTCGGGACAGTGGTTACATTTTCAAAAGACGGCCATCTGTGCTAATTGGCCAAGGATGTGGCTAGTGGGGGTCAACTCAGAGCAAGAGGGCCCTCAGGCTTTAGACAGCCTGTTTGACGAGAGTCGCCTAAGGCACAATGCAGTGCTCACATCGGCCTACTTTTGAAAGCAGCTCCGAAGTTACAGGACCCCACGCGGGGCCTGTGTGTTGGACTGGCTGCTCATTCCTGCCCAAAGCCTTAGCCCGTCAACACTGATTTTATGGGGCAAGAAAGCATTTCCTTTTGTAAACACAGCACCAGCATCTTCAATAAGATGATGTAATGGGATTAATGATGCACTTTCCAGAATCCTCATCGATTCAGAAGATGGAAGTAGAAACTTGAGATGAGGCTAATCTCTGTTTTGTCAACATTTGGCTTCTCTGTTAAGCAGAGTATCCTCAGACACACTGTGGACCTTCTTGGAAGATACAGTGGTATTTGAATATCCAGGGCTGGTATAAACATCACCAGGAGCATGGCAGTCAGATCTGAGAGTGAGGAAGGAAGAGAAAAATGGACATCCAACCACTCTATGCCAGAGCCTGCTGCTTGGGTGAGATGTGGGATTGACTTGTGAACATGTTTTCCTGGAAATAAACCCCACAGGAGAGATGGGGACAGTAAGGGGACAGGGACCATAGGAGCTTGCTTTTCTTTGCAGATCTAGGTCTGCCCTCAGCGTGAGAAGGCCCAGATGGCCAGGAGTTGTGTGGCTATTTGGGAAAATCCCAACTGGCTCAATGGGCCATCCCAGAAGGTTTGGGAAATGTGTTTGTGAAATGCTATGAGATTTTACCTGGCGGAACAATCTCTAGACTGAGGACATAATGGTTTTAAAGGAAGTGGCCTTTTTTCTTCCCGAAGGAGCATAACGCATAGAAGCTTAGAGTCCCAGGAGTTTCTCTACAGCTGCTGTCCAGGTCCATCAGGGATGGAGAAGAGATAAATGCCTCCCCAGCAGGGGAGCTGGGCCTGTGTGGCTATGCTGGAAACCATACTGAGCATGCGAGAGGGATGGACTAGACTAGTCAGAAAGTTGTACTGCAGACATTCAAAATGACATAAAAATGCACTTTATTAGATGCTCATTTACTTGTATCTCTGGATGAGGTGAATGAAATATTAAGAACCGAACATCTATAGTTTAAAATTTGGAGATATGCAATCAAAATAAAAAGAGTTTGGTAGCTTTGATATTATTTGAGAATAGTCGGCAATGGTGGATATGATTTTGGCATAAATTGTGGTAATGGTTTCATGGACATAGACTTGACTTTAAATTCCTCAAGTTGTATTCATTATTTGTACTGTTACAGAAAGCAAAAATAAGCTTTTTATAAGTCAACCCTACCCGAGTAAAGCGGTCTGAAAAGTAATAGTCAGTGAATCAACCATTAGCAAGACTCTGATGACTGATTTTTTCCCTAGTCCTGTGGTGGATGGTATAGATGAACGGGACATGCACTCCTATAGCTGTTAGAGAAAGTAAGTACACCTCTGAGTTGTTAGGAAAGGTAAATGCACCTAAGAAACACTGAGGTCACAATGCAGAACAGGATTCCTGCACATATTTGAGCGCACCAAAATTACAGTGAGTGAGGAAGCTAGAAAGGCGATGCAGAGTAGTTTGCCTGTGGGCCCTAATGGCTTGATATTGTGGGGGAGGAGGGGAGGGTGTAAGAAAACAATATTACAACTATCATTGATATTTTGCTTTTCTTTTTTTTCGATATATAGTTATTATATGTAATTTGTTAAAATGTTCTGTGTATATGTTATAAGTAAATAAATATATATATATATATTTTATACTATCAGTTATTTCCTCTCAGCTCCAAATTTATCCTTCATTGCCTGTTCTGGAAAAGTAAGCCTGGGGTCTTAGCTTTCCTTTACCATGTGACACTATACTAAGCTCTGCTAGTAGAGAGTGTGGGGGAGACATTGCAAGAGAAAGGGGGGTTTTCTTCCCAGCTCTGGCATTCTCCTTTCCTTGGGCTCCTGCTGGAGCACAGCTGCTTCACCCTTGGCACATGAGCATCTCAGAGCCCTGCTCCTGCAGCGTGGGCCTGCTCCTGCTGGTCCCTCCCATGCTCGTCCTCTGCTGTGCACAGCAGTCAGCACAGCTGTGGCTGGCTGACTCCAGTGTGCACTGCAGAGAGGGCTCTCAGTGTCTGCCAGAACACAAAATATTAGAGAAGGATTGTGTTATCTTTTACCCTTCCTCTTCTTTGTCTTCTATTGATCTTTCTGGCCCCAACTCAAATCTCACCTTCTTAAGTTCTATTCTGCCTTCCTCAGCCAGAAAGAATAAAAGCACCCATCTGGTGCAGGTGACCCCTCCTTCCTTCTGCCATGTCCTTCTGCTTTAATTGTTGTCATATCCATAGATTAGACAATTGCATACTCTGCTACTTCTTTAGGACATCTTGTGCTTATTCTGGATGAAAGAATTGGGTGACAGGGGAAGCAGCGGGATTGATGAGAATGACTTTAGAGATCATCTGGACAAACAATTCATAGAAGAAAGATTTAGTAAGGTTCCCTGGGGCTTGTCCAGTGTCACCTGGAGCTGCCACTAGAGTTTCATGACTAGTCCAGAGTTGTGCTGTTTGTTTTTCTCATGGTACATCTTCTCTCCCCAGTTGTCCTATGAGCCTTATAGACTTGGGTCTACCACAGTGAGCTTGGTCCAGGACCCGTACAAAGGAGGAGTTCATGAAATATTTCTTATTTGGAACCTCATCGGTAACAGTCAAGCCATTTCCTTGAATTTCTTTTAGAATCAATCCTAAATCATTCTAGTAGGATGATAGTTTCTCTTACTCTCATCAGTTGTTTCAAAATCAAGACTGAGATAACTAATGACATGTTTGAACCTGTCTAGAAGCTGAGATGGGTCACTGTAGTTCAAGTCAACAATGATAATGGGCTGAAGGACAGAAACAGCAGTTCTGAGGGGGTGGTTTTCTAGATTTCAATTGAAATTCTACCAGAGGAAAGACTGAAATGCTTGATGAATCTGCTGTTTACTTCTTCAAGCTTGAGTTGTTGTTCTCATCCTAAGACTTAATTTTAATATTCTTTGAAATCCTGTCATTCAGTTTCCAGGTACTCTCTTGGGAGAAGTGGCTGTATTTCCGCGTTCTTAAGTGCCTGCAGTACCATCAGGGTCGCAGTTCAGCAGGCCTGCCTGGCTTGGGAGCTCTGCCTTTTCTCTTCTACCTCCCAACTGGACGTTGACTTTGTGTGGTGCTGGTTCCCCAGGGGAGGGAGAAGAACCTGCCCTGCTTCGCATTCCCTTCCTGCCACCCCATTTAGGCTTCTTTTCACTTCACCTCTGACTTGAGAACATTTGAGATAATAACAAAATCCACATTTTGAACCTTATCAAATGAATCCTTTAAAGACAATTGTCATATTTTACAGCACATGCAATGAAAAGTAATTATAATTACTAATACTTGAAGCTTCACTTGATAGTTTTGTTATTTGAAGAATGGTTACTTTTACTTCATTTTTCTAGTTGTAATACTAAGACATGCTAATTCCTGCATTCCACAATTCTATGTTGAATGTTTCCCGTGGGCAGGCTATGTTCAAAAGTCTCTGCCTTCATATTGTTTCAACTAGGAGGAGGGCCACGTATTCTCGGATTACACAGATTATTAAAAGTGTAAGAAATGGTATAAGAAAAATTACCAGACACCCCAAGAACCCATCAGTCAGGGACAGTTTCCCTAAAGGAAAAATGTTTACATTGAGTTTGAAGTGTGAATAGATTTTACAGAATATTGTGAATAGAATGTCCAGAAGAGGACTAAGAAGTTCTGGAAAGACTCTTGCACAGCAAAACAAAAGAAAAAAAACAAGCCATGTGAAATATTTGGGATTTTTTTTTTTTTTTTACCTGTCGAACAACAGTGGGTACCTTCTGAAGAATTTTTAGGAGAGAGTGACATGAACTTATTTGTATTTTAAAAATAACCCTCATGCTGTTATGTGGAGAAGAGACTCTAAGGTATCTAGGCAAATTGTCAAGGACCACATTGATTTTTTTTTTTTTTTACATTGAGAGATTAGGAAAAGGGTGGCAATGTCTGGTTGTCTGGAAATACAAGACACAGTTACCTGTAAAACAAAATGAATATTTATTGATAGTTTACACCGGTCTTTAAGATGCAGTAATAAAAATGTCTTAAATTATTGGTATTATTAAACTTTGTTTCCCCAAGTTAAGTTAATGCAGATAAATCAGTCATAATTGAACCCCAGCTTCCCTGAAAGGACCCTAATGATAGCGAGGCAATAAGAAGTAAACGCCTAATGTAATAATTTTTGGATCAGTGGATAACCAGAGATCCCAAAACTACTTCTACTTTTACTAATAGACACCTTGTCAGGAACCTTGTCAGGAACCTAACAAAGTCAAGAAAGCCGTTGCTTATTTGTCATCAGCCACATCCATCATGGTAAGATACCCATAGTTTTGAGGATATTCTGCTTTGGGAGTAGGGGTTGAGTGAGTGATAAGAAAATTAAGGTGGAAAAAGGATGGAAAGCCAGAACCATCAATTCCTTTTCTTACTTTTTATGTGTCTTTTATTCTCAATATTTAAACATGTAAAAATGAAGAAAACAGAACAGATGCTCATAAGTTAACATTTTGTCATTTGATTCTATTATTTTTACAAGGATATAAAATAGTACAGACATAGGCAAGTGCTTTACAAACCCCTGAGATAATTACTGAAGTTGGTGTTTCCATGCATGTTTTTATTATTTTAGTATATATGATTATTTCCATAAACAAAATATAAAATTGCTTCATGTGTGTTGAGGTTTTTGTGTCCTCACAATTTATATGTCCTTTTCCAACTTGCTTTTATTTTCTTAATATTATTTTCTAAAGCTTTATTCACAATGATAATTGTACATAGAGATCATTTACTTTAGTTGTTGAATTCCATTTTATGAATAAATTAGTTTGCTTATCCATTCCTCATTCCTCATGACTAATAGATCAGTTCCACTTTCTGCTAAAAAATATTCTGTGATGAGCTTCCTTGTACATGTTCCTTTGGGGCATACTAGAAATGAAATTGCCAAGGCTTGAGGTATACACAAAATTCAATTTTATTAGGTGGTTAAAAATTGCTTTCCCAACTAGCTATGACAATTTATACTTCCAATAGAAATACATGGATTTAACTGTCTGTTTATATTCCCCAAAACTTACTCAATTGGTTTATTTTGACTGTCTGACAGGTGTTAAATTATATCTTATTACTTTAAGTTACATTTTTATATAAAAAAATATATACACACACGTTACTGCTGCACACACATACATATGCCATTAAAACTTGTTATGAATTGTTTGATCATATAGTATGGCCATTCTCTCTTAGGTTACTTTGTTCATTAATTGTTAAGACTTCTTTACTTTATGATTATAGATCATTTTTCAATCATGCATGTTTTAAATACCTTCTGTTGGTCTCAAGCTTAAATTTTAACTTTGTATATTCTATCTTTGTCATACAGAGCTTTTAGTTCTAATATGATCATATTGTCTCGTCATTCTTTCTGTGTGGTCTGTGATTTTATAAGCTGCTTTAAGAAATATTTCCTTAGCCCAGTGTCATAACATGAGCTTCCTAGATTTTCTTTTATGTTTTACTTTTCCAATCTCATGAAAAACAATGTAGACATTTCAATTTAAATTGCACTGAATTTATAAAGGCAGTTGACTGGAATTGACATCTTTATAACACGTCTATTTTCTAACGATAGACACTTTATTTCTCCATGGATTTAGATGTTTACTGATTCATTCATAAAGTATTTATTGAGCCATACTGTGTGCTAGGCAACGTCCCAGGAATTGTTATGCAGCTGAAAATAAAAGCAGAATAGACCCCAGCCTTGAGGACTTTATATTCTACTAGGGAAAAACAGATAATAAACCAAAAAATATATACTTGGAGGTGATAGTACTTTGAAGAAGCAAAATGTGGTGTGCCAAGGATAAAGAATTACAATTAGGTTAGTACTGTTTTGCACAGGTTATTCTTTTTCCTGTTGTTCAATAATGCCCTTAAATTTTTATAACTTTCATATATTTACTTGTCAGTACAATACAGTTTTTTGATGCGATATTAAGAAAGTTGTCTTTTAAACTTATGTTTTTTCATAAGTGAATAAAAATGCTATTGATTTTTGGATCCTGACAAACACTTCTTTTTGATTTTTAGTTCAATTGAAACTATTCAGACCTGTGGGAATGTTGTGATTCATGGATCTTTACCTGTGCACTCTCAAATGCGAGATGACTCATACGTAGAGTGTAACAACAACAGGGATTATTTACAAAGGGTGGGAGAGATGAGGAAAAAAGGAAGAGTTTCTAAGGCCACTAATGTCCATCTCTCCTACCCCAGATCATGTCTGCAGTGTCCAGTAGTCCAAAAGTTTCTCATGCAAGATGGTGTTGTCCCTTTGATGAGAGCCTAGAGCTGGGGTGGCACATGGATAGATGGTGGACCAGAACCCAACTTGCAGCAGCCTGGAACAGCAGTCTGGAGACTGGGCATCACAGAAGGCAATGAAAACGGGAGGTGGTGCCAGATGTGCTGGGGCAGGAGTGGTGGTCAGATGGTGTTACTGGAGGATCAGAAGTGATGGACAACTCTTAGAGATGGCTGGACAGCTCTTAGAGGGGTTGAGGCAAAGGCCAGCGACACCAGTCAATACCATTCAGCGGGTGGCAATGTGAAGGGTCAGGCACCAGTGTACAGCTCTAGGAGGCACTGGACACAGGCCAGCAGTGCTGGTCAGCAGGTGATGTCAAGGATCAAGCAGGAGCAGTGTTCTGCAATCAGAGAGACAAAGTGAAGATCTGAAGGCTGAAACTTAAGATCTTGGAGATCTGAAGGCTGGAACCAAAGGTCTTCCCAGAAGAGAATGTCTTTTCAAGTTAGTTCAGGCAAGTATGTCCCAAGCTAACTGCTACCCTGCCTTTTATAGCTTTTAGGGGCCATGGCTTTCAAAGCTGATCAGTGCATTTTCAAAATAGGTGCCATTTTCAAAACTGGATTAGTGCGTGTATGAGCTTAAATCTGATTGGTGCATCTTCAAATCTGGTACTGGTTTCAAAACTGAAACCCTACCGGTGAATGAAAACGACCTGTGCTGAGGTCTGCCATCTCATTCTGGGGGTGCAGCAGAGCGGGGTAAGATCCACTGCACCAAGGAACCAAGAGCAATGGGATTCCTCTTACAAAATTAGTTTGCAGATTTTCTTTTGATTCTCATTTTTAACAAAATACAATTTTGTTTCTCTTCAATCCTGCTCATTGTTGTTTACTTCTCTAAAGCACTGTAAAGTCCTAAGAAGCCACAAGAACAGGTGTTCTTGTCTTCTTAAAGCATTTCAGTGTTGAGTATGTTGTTCTCAGTGAGTGGTAGATAACTTTAATCAGATAGTTTCCTAAATATCTTTTTCATGTATGAGTGTTAAATTGTAGTTTTGTTTTCTCTGAGTCTTTTAAGATCACAAGTTGTTTTCCATTTTCCATGTTAAAGCATACTTGAATTCTGTTGATAAAACCTGTTTTGTTGGGATATATTATTTTCATATGTTGTTTTATTTTGCTTGCTGATAATTTCCTTAGAATTTTTTCAGCTATGTTCAGAAAGACAATTGCCATTTTATTTTCTCTCTTCTACTGCCCATGTCTAGTCATGATATCTAGGTTACACTAGTTTCATAGATAAATTGGAGAATATCCCTATTTAAAATCTATTTTCTAGAAAAATTTGTATATAAGAGCGAATAGAGATGGATCCTTGAATAGTCTTTAGAACTTAACTGTCAGGGGCCTCCCTGGTGGCACAGCGGGTTAAGTCGCAGCACTATGAAGCTATCCAGAGCCTCTGCAGCACGATTTCGATCCCCAGCCAGGGAGATTCCCATATGTTGCAGCAGACCTCTCCTGCCTTGCCCACTGCTCCTCTCAGCAGTGTACTTCAGTCGATCTGCCTGTTCTGCTCCCCACACTGCCTCTGGTGAATCCTCTCACCACCCCACACCTCTGGCCTACACCCCAGCTTGTATGCATAAATAAATAAATCTTTAAAAAAAGAACTGTCAAATTATCAGACTTACAGAGCTTTTTGATATAGATCTTTAATAACTAGGTTGCTTGATTTAATGTTATAATTTTTTCAAGTTATCCATTGTTGATTCCAGCATCAGTAAGTTTTTCTAGTCAGTTTTCCATTTCCTCTTTTTCAAATTTCTTGGCATAAAGTTGGTCATAGTGTTCTCTAACATTTTTAAAAGTTTCTAATTAGGCAGTTTTTTTTTTTCATTTCTAGCATTGTTTATATGTTTTTATCTCTCTTCGTAAGTTTTGTCAAGAATTTAACTAACTTGTTAGAGATTTTCAAAAGCCAGTTTTTGTTTGTTCTTGTTCATCCTGTTTTCTTTGATATATCACCTTTCCTTTTTTCATGTTTCTCTTTTTGATTTTTAGTATGTTTAATCTGTTGCTCATTTTCTAACTTCTTGGTGTAGTTTCTGTTATATCCTGCTATTCCTACTAAGCTTTTTTGTCCCCTTCTCTTGCTGTTCTCGAACATTCCATTAGTCTAGTTCCTGTAAATTTTATCTTCTACATTTAGCTTAAATCGCCAATACTACTACCATTTCCCAAGCTACTATCACTTCTCTGTTGGATTTTTTTGTAGCCTCCTCATTTGCCTCTCAGAATCCAAAAATGCTTCTGTTTCTGAATGACTTCACTGAACCAGATAATGAAATTAGTAAGAATACAATTAACTTAATATTTCCTGGACTCATCTACAGAGTCCAAATCAAATTGAGAACTCTTAGCATCAGGAAATCACAAAAGGAAAATGCTGATGCTCAGGTTTCTCACTTTAGCATCTAAGTGAATGGTGATACCATTTATTGGAATAGAGAATACTAAAAACAAGTTGAGAGTGGAAGATCATGGATTAAGTTTTGTATGTAGTGAATGTGAAATGTCAACTATCCAGATGGACGTGTTGGATAAGGTGTTAGTTACATGGTTTTGGAACTTTGAGATAGGGCTAGCCTGAACACATTGAAGGCATGAGAAAGGATCGTTTCAGACAATGTAGAGTGAACAGAAAACAGTACCTGGTATCAACCATGGAAACTGCTTGCAAGTAAAGGATAGTGGGATCTATCAAGTGGGATAGATGCATCCCTAATGGAAACCAAAAATGTTGAGTCAAAAAGAAGGAAGAAGGAAGAAAACCAGGAGAATCTAAAGTTAGAGTCCAGGGTAAGTGTTGTCACAGGTGATTTTTTTTTTTTTTTTTTTAGTGAAGGATCATTGTTTTACATCCTTGTTAATATTTTGACAAGATAGGGTTCCTCTCCTCAGATGTGACCAACTTAGCCCTCCCTCCGCCAAAGCACCCGTCATCCTCCACCATAGTCCACTGTGCTCTGGCCCTCCCCTTTTACTCACCCTCCCATTTGAGGGGGTGATCCTTTATGACAGTTGCCTCTGAGACATTGAGATGGGGACAGAGACATAACGAATGGACTAGCACCAGAGAGGGAACCAGGGGAGCAGGTTGGGTAGAACCCTGGGAGTAAGTCAGGGAGAAGTAGCTTGAGGAGCAAGTAGGAAATGAGGAATTGGAGCTATTTTGCCTAAACAACCTGGTAAAGAAGTTTGGCTTAATAGGCAAGTAGTGGACCATGGGAGATGGCTGTGTTTTCACAGAAGAGGTTTATTTAAAAATGTAGAGAGTATGTTTTAAAACTGTTAAGTAGGATCTCCCCGGTGGCGCAGCGGTTAAGCACTGTACTGTGCAGCTGTCGGCAGCAGCGATGTGAGTTTGACACTCGGCCAGGGAGATTCCCACATGGTGCGGCAGACCTCTCCTGCCTCGCCCGCTGCTCCCCTCAGCAGTTTATTTCCATTGATCTGCCTGTTCTGCTCCCCACTCTGTCTCTGGTGAACCCTCTCACCACTCCATGCCTCTGGACTGTACCCCAGCTTGTATGCATAAATAAATAAATGAATAATAAACAAACAAATAAATAAATATGTTAAGTAGGATCCACTGGAGAAGAAACAGGTGAAAAATGAGATGAGCAGAGACAATTGACTAAGTTTCTGAGAGGACTTAGTGGGGTGGAATATTCCTCCCACTTGCTAGATCAGGAACACAGCTTCAGTGCAGGAAGAAGGATAAGCGAAGTCTCGGTAAGAATATTGAGGAAACAAGTTGGGGAAGTTGCTATGTAAGGAAATAAGAAGCAAGGTCATTTGCTGATGTTGAGATGAGGGTAAAAGAGAAAGAATGAGAGATCTGTCAACTGGTAAATAAGCGCTACATTGTGTTAAATCCTAGTATCAAGGGCCTATATTATTTGTAATAATTGCAAGACTCCAGCTAGTGTGGCTACCCTTGTTTTACAGATGTGGGAACAAATATTAAATGATTTGTCCAAACCAGTACAGTTGTATGGAAGAGCTGGGGTGGAACACCAGGTTTTTTTCCACTTTAAACTGACACCTTCATTTGAAACATTAGAAGAGTGTGGCGAAGGCAAAAATTATCTACTCCAGGTTCGTACTGCCCTTTCTATAGTTCGTGTGGAGACTTAAGGTCTTTTGTGACCCAGTTGAAAACTCTAACCCTCATGAGCAGTTCAGTGGTTACATTTATTTCTGTTAAATGTAAGGTATTCCAAGGACTAAAATAGAATTTGGGGTCAGATTCCTTCATGACTGGGGAACTATGCAGCTGTGTCAGATGGAAGAGGGAACAAATGCTAGAGGGGAAAAGGAAAGGGAAAAGAATGTGAAAAAATGCTAGAGGGAAAAGAAAAATAAGTTTGTCCTAGACCGAACCTTTTCTCCAGGTTTTCTGGATTTCTAGTGGTCTCTTGCTTTGGTGTTCTGGGGTGTCAGTGCTGCTGGGACATCCAGGCTCCCTGCTCATGCACTTTCCACACCATCTCCTATCCTCACCCTCAGACAGTGAAACCGTCAGAAACAGTGGGCTTATGAAATGGAATGCTAGTGTGAGTGCATGAGTACACATTATCTAGGCACCCCAAACTATTAAGGGGTGGAAGCATACTCTTAGTGTGAAATAATTTAATTGAATTGTCTGTATAGAGAGAAAAGAGAAGGAATGATATTCCTAATAATAGTCACCCAATAAAACTCCCCAAATTTCCCTTTGGGCCAAGTGTCATACCAGTCAGGCTTGGTCTGAAGTGGGGCCACTGAAGCCTAAAAGCTTGCCACAAATTTAACGTACCTTCTGATGAGAAACCACGAGATAGAGTTAGGCAGGTCCCAGAGAGCTGGGACAGAAGGAGCAAAAGAAAAAGCAAAATATAACATACTCCAACACGAAGCCAACATAGCAGCTGGCATTGCTTCTGCCAAGGACCGGGAGCAGCCTCCCCAGGTATCCCCTTCCTTGTGTCTCCTCCTGTCAGTACTGGGGTACAAGTCAGGCGCAGAAGCAAGGGAATGGGCTTGCCTGCCTGCCTTGTTGTATAGGTCCACCTGGCTACCCAGCTCTGGTCCTAGTTCCCAGCAGCTCCTCCGCTTAAGAAGTTAGT
Source organism: Scalopus aquaticus (assembly GCA_004024925.1). Taxonomy (NCBI): domain Eukaryota; kingdom Metazoa; phylum Chordata; class Mammalia; order Eulipotyphla; family Talpidae; genus Scalopus; species Scalopus aquaticus. Next base: position 44,601 of record PVIJ01010076.1, on the reverse strand, counting down.
CTGGCGTAGTGGGTCTTGTAATTCCAGGTGACTACCTGTAAGTGGGGGCAGGGAAGATGGTGCCTGTTCGTTGTACTGCGATGCACCTCTCCTCCTTTTGTGGTAATGGAGTGTGAACATTTTATCTTCATGAGTGAAGAGAAAAGACACTGAAGAAATAGAAATAACTTAGAAACCCTCAAGATGGGAGTGGGAGAATGGGAACAGATGACTCGTCGGGAAAATAGACACCCCAGTCTAAAAAATACATCTTTTATTCTCAATTTATGGAGAAAAGCACGTTTCCTATTTTTTTCTCAGTCAAAAATGAAAAAAAATCACATTTCTCATTTTTTGTCTTTCTAAGCTAAAAATATCTTAAGACTTTATAGTATACCACGTTCTGGTAATACTTGCATATGTTTAACTGTAGGTTGTATTATGTTTACACTTCTGCGCAAACTGGATTGGCGCTCTGCAGGTTCCGGGGGTTCTTTTTCAGTGTACTCATCCCAAACTCTGTCTGATATGCCCTGTCTGACATCTCAGGGGTGACAACCTCTTTTTAATAGATAAGTGAATCAACTAATTAAACTTTCCTCCAGAATATCCTTACCAACAAGTTCCTGTGACTTGGTGGTTCTCATTGCTTTCTCTTTATTAGTATTTTCAGGGAATTTCCTATATAAGTTTTAATGTTTGCTTTTTTCTAGCTGTTGCTTTAGTTCATGGACACCTCCCAGTTTTTTTCCATTATCACAATTTTATTACTTTCTAATCTGTTAGGCAAAATAACACATAATGATTTTGACATAATTTGTGTTTCTTAAAATATTGAAGGGAAACATCTTTTTGTTCACTTATTGAACTTTTTTCTTCTTTTGTGACTTGTCTTTATTTTTGTATTAGGGTTTACATTTTTTTTTCTTAGTAATTTTTAATAGCTCTTTGAAATGAAAGATGTCAACCTTTGCTTTTTGGCATTGCTAAATTTTTATGTAGTCACATTCATAGTATTCTTCTATTGGAAGTTCTGTCTTTGGAGTTAGGCTTATCAAGTCCCTCCCACCTCCATTCTCATTCCTCAGATTACAGAAACCACCTATATTAACAACCACAGCAAGAACTGACATTTACCATTTGTTAGACCTTTTATATAGAACTTCATATTCTTTACTCACCACAAAACCCTATGAAGCATAGGCTACCATTATAACTTATTTTATAAATGAAGACCAGACATGAAAATGTGAAGTCCTCCAGGTCATGTAATCAGGGGCAAACCCTGGAATCAAATCCAGATAGTCTGATTTCATGCACCACAATCTAAACTGCAATCTCTAATTTAAAACTTAGATTCATTAGGATGAATTTAGTAAAAACTGTATTAGCGATTTTAACTAATTTCTTCCAACTAATCAGTTACATCAACTTCATCTGAGTAAGCTATCTTTTCTAAACTACCAATATTGTCACAAATCAAGTGTTCATATTCACACTTTTGTGTGGTCTACAGAGTTGAGCCTTGTACATTGACACCACTAAACTATCTTTTATAACCCAACTTTGATATTTGATACCTCAGTTGAGAAAGTTCTTTAAAATTATTTTGAGTGGCATTAAAGGATTCAGTTTTGGCAATATCTTCAACTTTATATTATCAGTGGTATTTCTATAATTGCTTAAAAATTATACCTCATTTTGTCCATATTTCAAAGCCAGGTACAATAGGACACATCTTACTGTGTCCTGTATTGTTCAGTTAATGTGAATGTCCAGAAAGGGCAAATCTATAGAGGTCCAAAGTAGTTTTCTTGGACTGGGAATGGAAATGGGGAGTGGTCATGAGGTTTCTGTGATACAAATATCCTAAAATTAGAATAAGGTGATGGTTATAAAATTTTGAAAATGTACTAAAATTCATTGATGTTTACACTTAAAAGTTGAATTTTATGAGGTGTACATTATGTCACGGCAACTCAATTTAATAAAAACAAAACCTTCCACCCCATTCACACACACACAGAGAAAATGAGAAATCAAAAAGTGATGATATTAATCATAATTGTAATAATTGGGGGTAAATATGGAAATAATTAGCATTTGAAAGCAGTTCACTGTTTTTCTCAAACAGATGTTCTCTTACACATAGCATGTTGTTTCTGGGGTCTATTGTGAATGAAAGAAAATGTTGGGAACATATTGTTAAAATTTGTGCTGCTAAATTAATGTGTGGTTAGGCTTTTAATAGAATTTTTTAATTTTTAGAGACTAGAAACCTTTTTAAATAGCTAAGTATACTTTCCAGTTTGTCTGGATTTGTATTCATATGTTTTTATGAAAGAATCTTGGACCAAAGTAGGGGACTGCTTATGAACTTTCGTCTAGTTTTGTGCTTTTTTTTCATCTTTACTTTTCTGGTAGCAACATGTGCATATTATAATTACAGGCTTATAATACATTTTACTATCTGGTAAGACAAATGTCCATCTTATTCTTGGAAGCAATAAAAAGATTGCATTTTTTTCTTTTAATCTTGCATGTGAACCTTTACATCATAGAACGTTGTTTAAATATGAATGGTGACATTACTCTAAGATTTGCTTATATTCATAAACAATTTTATACTTATAAATAATATTATATATCTTCATCTGGGAATCTAGAATATCTCTATTTACTCCAGTCTTTTAAAAAACGATATAGTACATTTTGTAAAACTTCTTTATATATCATTATGTCCTTTTTAAAAAATATATTTTTAGTGTTATTTATGTCTTTTACACTTTGTATTCCCGTTGGGTAGCCCACCACCAATTCACCCGTGGTCCATCTCCGTGGTCCATCTCCGTGGTCCCTTGTGTTCTTTTCTACTCCATTTTGTGCCCTTATCCTCCCCTCCCCCCTCCCCCCGACCTGCTGAGTGTCTCTCTCCTATTTGGTTTCCTTATAGTCCTGTTATAAGTGAAACCATTCAATATTTTTCTCTTTCTTTCTGGCTTATTTCACTGAGTATGATCCTCTCTAATTCCATCCATGTCGCTGCAACGCACAAAAGTCAGTAGCATTCCTCTATACAAACACCCAATCTGAAGAAGAAGAAATTAAGAGATCCATCCTCTTCAGAATCGAAACCAAAAAAATCAAATATCTAGGAATAAATCTAACAAAAGACATAAAGGACTTATACAAATAAAACTATAAAACACTTGAAAGAAATAGAAGAAGACACAAGAAGATGGAAAGGCATCCCTTGCTTATGGATTGGAAGGATTAACATTATCAAAATGGCAATCCTACCAAAAGCAATTTACAGATTCAACGCTATTCCAATAATAATCTCAATGACATTCTTCAAAAAAATAGATCAACTACTGATGAAAATCATATGGAACCACATAAAACCTCGCATAGCTAAAGCCCTCCTAACTAAAAAGAGAGAAAATGGAGGAATTTCACTCCCTGATATCATTATGTCTTTTTAATATTTTTCCTGTGTACTTTATGCTGCTGCTGCTATTGAGAATGGAATATTCTTACTTTAAAATCAACTTTATTCAATAGTACAAACAAAAAATTAACAATTCAGATATAATTTATAATTGATAAAATTCATAGCTCTTATCTGCTCAAGCTCATGAATTTTGACATTTGTGTTCACCCATCTAGCCACCATTCAAAACAAGGTATAGAACATTTTCAGCATCCCAGAAAGTTCCATTATGCCCTGTTCCTGCCTGTCCCTCCACCTCTACCCAAACAGCAGTGCATTCTCACTTTTGTCACTATGATTTCCTATTTTTGTGCTTAATGCTTTTGTGTGGGGAGGAAATATTTTGCTCAGATGAGTATCAAAAACAATGTTTTGAATAAACTCTACTTGTTCTAAGTGTATTATTAAGACTGATAGATTTTATTCATTAAAACAAGATATTCCAATTATATTCATGTAAGAAATGGCCTGTAGCTTTATTTACTTGCTTGTTTGTTATTCTTTTGATGGAGATGCTTGCTTGTTTTGTGTATATATTTGTCCGATACTGTTTCCAGATTTATTCTAAACTGGATATGAGTTACTATTTACTCCTCTGGAATATATTTTTAAACATGTCACATTTTCATTCCCATTCTCCTATCTGGTGTGCCCTTGAATGATTTCCTTCATCATATCTCCTCTTCCCACGTAGTTTCTGACCGATGATGAGCTCCAGAGGCTCCCAGGCCTTACCTGCTCTTGGTTCTACTACTTTAAGAATAGGTTTTGTCGGCATCCTTGGCCCTTATTTATTGAAATTTGTATTTTAATTTGGATTAGTTTTTGTGTACTAAGTCAGAGGGCATTAAATGAGAGCATCCAGGGCAGCAGCAAGCTCAGCTCATATCAATCCTGTGTCGTGTAATAGGTTTAACTATATGGAATTGCTGACTGTCCACCGTTTTTAAACTACAAAATGGCAGTTTCATAATTCAAATTGAATTACAAAATTCAGCCTAATACTTGGACTCCCCTCCTCCCAGATGTCTGAAGGCCTCTGGGAGCTGGGGAAATGAGGGTATGGAAGGTTTCGCTTCTCTCTTGGAGACCCTGGAGGGAGAGACCTGCTGTTTGGTGTGTGGGAAAGGCTTCCTGATGAACAGTTTCATTATTCTTACATTTTCTAGATTGTCATAGACAGTTTACTTTGATATCCCAGGGTACTTGGAGAGAATGTTCAGTTAGCCCTTATTATGAACCCTCTTAACAAAAGGAACATCCTAACATAGGCTATAGGGTCTGGCTGGGTGAGAAATAGAAACATATCTACAGTGGAAGCAATGATAAATTCAGTAACCAATCAAAATATGCATTAATGATTAAGGAGACTTTTTAAAAAGTTTTTTTTATTTATTTAGGCATACAAGAGGTGTGGGAGGTGAGAAGGAGTCACCAGAGACAGAGTGGGGAGCAGAACAGGCAGATTGACTGAAATACACCACTGAGGGGAGCAGCAGGTGAGACAGGAGAGGTCTGCTGTGTCATGCGGGTCAGCTCCCTAGCTGGGGATAGAACTCAAGCCATAGCGTGATAGCACTGAGACTTAACCCCTAGGCCACCAGAGAGGCACCATCTCAGACTTTTAAAAGATCTCCTTAGGTGGTCTCCCTGGTAGCCTAGGGGTTAAGTCTCAGCACTGTTGCTAACCAGGTTGCTAACCCACATATGGCACAACAGACCTCTCCTGTCTCACCTACCACTCTGTCTCTGGTGAATCCTCTCACCCCCAGCACCTCTGGCCTACACCCCAGTTCTTCTGTGAAAAAATAAATAAAATAAATCTTTAAAAAAAAACTTTAAGACAATCCCAAGAAATCAGGTCAAACAATGGAAGCTTAAATGGCTTAATATAGTTTCAGCTTTATTGTCATGGCCTCCTAATTGGTTATCCTGCCTCCCTGCTTCAGCCTGTTGTCTACACCAAGGCTAGTGTAATCTCTTTAAATTATTGACTGAACCTGGTCACTTTTTTACCCTAAGTCCCCCAGTAACTCCCCTATTTTATCGAATATAAGCAAAGTCCTACAGGATTTGTACTTCTCCCCCTCCCACACACATTATCTCTGACCTCATCTTCCACTGCAAGAGCCTCCTTTCTGATGTGCAGACACCTCCAACTATAGGACTATTTTCTCTACCTGGACTGAGGCAGGGTCTCCTAAATTGTTAAGCCTGGCCCTGCTGAGAGGCGCCTGGTGTGGTGCCTCCTGCTCCACTGAGGCCAGCGCCAGCTGTGGTTCCTCGGAGAATCCAGCCCGTGAGTCTGCACTGACCTCAGTGTAGGTCCAGTCTGCTTTTCTCTTTTATATCAGGCTCTAGGATCATAAATGGACCAATCTGATTGGAGCTTGACTAGCACCAATCAGAGAACTGCCTTTGGAGCTTCCCTCCCCACCTTGGCTCCTAATGTTCAGTTAGAAAGTACAGGTCAGGTGGGCACACTGGTGCAGCTGCTGATTAAAGCTCTGATGGGTGCCAGTCAATTAAAATGGACCAATCAGGTTTGAAAGATAGACACCCTGAAGAGTATATAAGAGTCAGGTTGGACACACTGGTGCAGTTAGACCAGCCCCAGTCAAATAGCTGGGCCTGTAAATGTACCAATCTGATTGGAGCTCCCGTGGGTGCCAATCAACTAAAAATGACCAATGGGGTTTGAAAGGCAGGAACCCTGAAGAGTATGTAAGTCAGGCTCCAACCATTTATGAGAGAGGTAAAGAGGCAGTTACATTCCTCTAGATTGTCTCCTGGGAAGATCTTCATAGAGCTGAAACACTGATCCCTGCCCTCTGGCACCATGCCTTCACAGATCTGACTTCCACCTCTGTCTCCAAGATCACCTGCTGATGTACACCATTGGCCCTGTTCTAGGTGTCTCTAAAAGAACTGTTTGCTCTTGGCTCAATGCCCACCATCTCTATAAAACCTGTCCCCACCTCTGACTTGTCTGTCACCAACCCCTAGTTTTGTTGCCTTTGGTGCTCACTGGCCCCCTTAGTCAGGCTCCAGCATTAGCCAAGCATAACCTTGAGCAGCTTACTTAACCTCTCTGAATGGTTTTTTTTTTTTTCTCTGTAAAATAGACACAGCCCCAGGTAAAAGTGCCAAAAGGAAGCAGATATAGCTCCTGTTTTTAGCATCTCACGGTCTAATAGAAATATCTCAAGTTTCATGTAGTAATAGAAAATGGATAAAGGGCTGCCAGAGCAGAGTGCACAGGCTTGGAGAGACCTGCAGGTTGCACTGAGGGGATAACTTGCAAGCTGGTCTTCAAAGATAAAAAAAAAAAAAGAATGTTTTGCCACAAGGAAAGTGAACATTCAGAAAGAAGAAATGGCACAGCACACAAAGGGATAAAAGGGTAAGGCATAAGTAGGGAAATAAGAATAGTTCCTACAAATTGGACCTGTTAAGAGGCGGAACAGGAGAATGGCCGGAGGAGTCATCTTTTTTTGGCAATACTAAGAGGCTTACATTTTAACCCAGGAGTGTCTAGGATATGCTGAAGGATTTAAGCACGAAGTTAAATCAGGGTTTACATAGAAGATAGACGAAAGATGTTGAATTACTCAAGTAGTCTTTCAGGGACTGATGCAAAGGAAATGGAGAGGAAGAGTTGTAATCAAGACACATCTTGGAGCTTGGATGAAATGACTAGGTGACCTATCCACTGAGTTCCAAGAATCGCAAAGTAACGGAGTTAGAGGAACAATTGATGGGGACAGGAGATGGGGACACCTAGCGCTGTCTCTAATAAAAGGTTAGAAACAGCTTAGATCCTGTATTTATTTTTGGTGCAGGTCTCCACCCATGGTGGAATAAGAGGATTCTTGTCTTGATGAGAGTTCATGCCATTGAGCATAGTAGTTTAATTCACTCACTGCCATTCTTCTCTTTAGTGTCCATCTCCCATAAACTATGTGAAGTTTTAGTTTTGATGGAAATTTTCAGGATAACAAGGGTGCTTAGAATGTAGGGTGAATTCATAATTATTTCCAGCTCATCTTAATGTTTTCTTTTCTTCAAAAGCCAATGAAATACATTGCTGCAATCACATAATGCCCAAATTTCTAAGGCTGTTCTGATAATCCCAAATGATATTTGTTCTTTAAATAAGAACAAATTTTCAGCTCCAATTACTTGAGTTATTTTCTGTTGAGAATTGCTGTATCTATAAAAAGTCTTTTCAGAATAGATTATTTTACATTCAAATTAAATAGTAAAGCCTTTTCTGCTGCCCTTTAAATCTGCTATCTTTGTTTTCACCAAGGACACTCTGACTAGAAATGACTAGAAAATAGGAGCACTGAAAAAATTCACATATGAATCTCGAAGTATCTATTAAGGAAGCATGTTGAGAAAGAATAAGACTCCAATACTCAAAATTTCTGTGCTAATCTACCTGCGTCAAGGCTTGGAATTCACCTTCTCTTTCTAAGCTCTCCTTTTAAATATCTGCTTTAAACATTAATGGTCAATAACCCTCACCATTTCTGACTTCTCAGTCTCCAGATTCTCCTCACACACTCCACTAAATCATATCTTCTTAGTCACTATTTGATAACACATTGCCTTGCTCCAAAAATTTATTGGAAACAATAGTTGCCTCTTAACTGCAGTTAATGTTTGAGATCAAACAACTGTAAAATATCAGACCGGGAAGGGCTTTACGTTTGTTCTAGATATTTGAGTCTTCTCTAAAGCCCAGAAACTTGCCGGAAAGACAGGGACCATATCACCTTCAGTGATAAATATGGTGCTAGAAAAGAATTAGAACAAGTTCACTTATCTTCTGTGTGATACCACTTCAGCTACATACTGGTAAGAATCTTGTCTTTCTTGAATCATTTCCTTGTAACTTAATAGTTCTTCACTGCTCCTCATGTAATCCTGACCTTCTCCTATGGCAGTTGCTCTTATCTTCTGAGTGATCACATATCTATAAAATAGAGAAGCCCAGCGCTGAATTAAAGTTTCAGGTTGTCTGGTGTACTCCCTCCATCTCTAGACTATACTTCTATTGATCCAACCTAATGCAAAGTTAACTTCTGGCAGTTGTATCACATTTTGATTTAAAATAAAACTAAACCATAAAGCCCTTTATTTTCATGCGCAGTAGGTTGTATCTGCTACAGAAGTTGCATCACTGACTTGTTAGCCTTTTAAATAATTTATCTTAATAAATATATATTAGGCCTTCTTGTCTACCTATCAGAATTTTTATGGGTCTTGATTCTGGACTTCAGTGTACTTATGCCTATTATGTCATACCAAATCCTCTGTCTTCTTCTAAACTGTAAATAAAATTACAGAACTGGATAATGCCAGTAATAACTGTCCAGTCACCAATCAAGATCCTCTAGGTATGGTTTGTCCACCTAGATATGAATTTACCTTGTTTTACTATCGCCCAGCCTAAATCATTTTCAAAAGAGAGCTTACCATATGCTGTGCTGAGGTCCACATTTACTAGGCCTACGAAAGTACCCTGATATGTAGGCCAAATAACCCAAATGAAAAAGGAAGAGATGTTAGCCTTGTAACACGTTTGTAAAGAACCCAGGAAGATTCAATAATGAAATCTTAGCACCTCAGAAACCCTACCTCCAACCCTAAGTGCCCACTGACAGATGACTAGATAAAGAAATTGTGGCATATACACTCAGTGGAAAACTCAGCTATGTAAAAAAAAAAAAAGATGAAATTGTGCCTTTGGGTACTAAATAGATGGATCTTGAAATAATTATACTAAGTGAAATAAGTCAGGAAGTGAAGGACAGTTTTGTTTTTTTTTTCAGTTGGTTTTACTTATTTGTAGACTATAAATAACCAAAGGAAACCAACTGGCAAAGCTCAGCAAAAGTAATTCTTAGACTCCTGTGAAGAAGATACTGTTTACCAGAGGGAAAGGGTGGGGAGGAGGGAAGGAAGAAATGGCATAGAACATCTGTATGGAATTTGGTGGAAGCTGAATTAAGCATGAGCACATATAACAGTGTAAAAATGTTCCTCCAGGATAATAGTAGTTTTGTAAGCAACTGACAATAAAATTAGAGGAAACAAACAACCAGTCCTGATAACATGTTTGAGATGAATGTCACACATACTTTCCCAGGAAAAAGGGCTCCGCTCCTCACTTTTGGATCTGCACTTCCCCTCTCCCTGTCTGGGCCTCAGTTGCTGCCTGTGGTGAAACCCCTCTTGTCTTCCTAGGCGGTCAGCTCCTGTGCAGCACAAGCCAGTTGCTAGGCTTTTCCTTTACCCTCTAAAAAGCTGAGGACCTAGTATGCCCTTAGGAGATATTGTAAGGTAGGTATGTCATCTAAGAGAGTGCTAGCCACAGTCCCCATGTCCTCCTGGCTGTTTTGAGTTGTGTTTTGAAATATGAAAAGCTCACATCACACCAGAGTAACAATCTTCCATCAGGGATTTCAAGACAAGCCAAAATTACCTTTTTTTTTTCCCAGAAACCCAAAGAGGTTGCTCAGATTGAGTTATTATCATTCTTATCCTTAAATTATTCTTTGTGTTATTAGTATCATCAATCCGTTCTGCTGTGGCAGTGGGCTTCCTGCGGGGTGGAGATGTGACGGGAGCGCACTGCCACTGGAGAAGCTGCAAAGGCTCGAGGCTGCCTTCTCGGGCACTCCAGAGGGGCGGCCCAGCCACGTGGGAGGGTGGGAACTGCAGTGTTCGCTCCAGCGGGAACGTACTTTTCTGAAGCTCTCCCAAGACTGGTCACCAGTGCTCTGCAGCAGACCAGGAATCCCAGGCTCGGCACCCCTTTCCCAGGTCGTCATGGGGCTGGGTAAGCCAGCGGAGACTTCTTTCCATCCTGGGCAACTGTGAGCCACAGAAAGGCACGTGCTACAGCATAACATAGCCATCTTGTCTCAGGGACTCACTTCCTTTGCCTTCACTGTTCTGCAGTATTTGGTGTGAGAGAAGCTGATGGTATCTTGGAATAAAAGGGCAGCACTAGAGAGGAGAAAACTGAACAGACTAGGTATTTTGGGGAGGAAGAAATAACATAACTTGCAGATGTGGGAGGGTGAGAGGAGAGGAGGAATATAGAGATGATGACTACAAGATTTTAAGCTTCAGCTTCTAGAAGGATGTGTTTACCAAATTGAAATGAAGACGACTTGGGTAGGAATGCTCAGACTGGCAAGGGAAATCAAATCCATTTTTGAAATATTAGGATGAAATGCCTTTTGGGAAGTTTCCTCAACATCTAAAGAATGTATTTGGATGTATGAGTCTATATAGCAGAGTCTGGTGTGGAGATAGAAATGAATCATCTATATGTAATCTATGGCTGTCTGTCTGGCATTTTAAGGCAGGGAACTGGATAAAATCAAATAAGAAAGTGGTGTGAATGTTTTTCATCAACCATAAAGTGTATAGTGTAATTATCCTTCCCATTCCTCAATGAACATATTAATGTAAGCACTTTCTAATGTAGAGCCAGTCTTACGGAATTAGACTAGAATTATTTGAGGGATAAAAAGGAATAGACTGATTGCAGCCCTCTCCAACACCCTGAAAAGGTTGTGGGGTTCACTCATGCCTCAGCACCAGCTTGGAAAGTGTCATTCTTCAGGCACACTTCCAATGCGATTAATCATGTTAATATCTATAAATAAAGTGCAATCAACAGTTACTTTAACAGTGCATGCTAATTACTGGTAGAATCTGTCACTGAAAAGGGGCATTTTTTTTGCCAACTTTGTCATGTCTGGGATAAGTAGAGGGAATACAGTTAGAATTTCTGTGAAAAGAGTGATCCAATCATTAACAGCTTCCATGTTACAGGTGTGCCAGATTGGGCCACGAGTGCGATTATCACAGGTGAGGATAATGGCACTTGGGAGAAATGTTGCAACTAGGATTTCCTCTCCATTTGGTAAATAATGATTTCTTGCTGCTATATCTTATGGGGTTTTTGTTTTCTCAGTGAATAAGAAGTACTGGGAAATATCAGGGGTGGTTGTGAGCAGATGTCCCATTGCACTGTGCATATCTGACCAAAAGGCCCCAGGAAACAAAGCTACCTAGGCTGCAGCAGATAAGCAGGGACAATTGCATTGCCACTCAAGTGTGCATCATTTCATTAATCAAGAAATATTGACTAAACCACTGCTAAATGCCAGCCCCTGGGAGAGTTGGAGAAGTCATCCTTGTCTTTGAAGAGTAAGAACGAGAAACATGTAATCTAATACAATAGTACTGATCGCTACCTCATATTCAGTACTTATTGCACACACACACACACACACGTACATTTTCTCACTTCATCTTTTAAACAATGTGATGTTGTGATTTATAGACACACATGTCTGTCTGTTTCTCTCTGTCTATAAATAGAATTTGGCCACTTGGATAACCAAAATATATTTCTCGCATCTATTTGCAGTTCCTGGCTCATGGCTCCCAAAGCCTTGATCCTGAATGTTGAGAGTATTAAAGTTGTCTCTTGTTATATTAAAGAGGACTTTGGGGGAAGTTCTTAAGGATGGGGCTGATCACCAGAAGAACCAGCCAAGGGATTAAGGGTTGGAATTTTCCATTCCTTCTCTGTTGTCCTCTAGGGAAAGAAGAGGGACTAGAAGTTGAGTTCAGTTGCCAGTGTCCAGTGGGTTAATTACTCATGCCTATGTAATGAAGCCTCCTTTAAAACCCAAGAGAGCTTCCATTTTGGTGAACATGTGAAGATTTGGGGAGAAGGGCGAGCCTGGCAAGGGTATTGAAGTTCTGTGTTTTTCCTCATACCTTGTCCTTTGCTTCTCTTCTATTTGGCTATTCTTGAATAATAGCCTTTATAATAAATTGGTGACCTAGTGAGTAACCAGGTATTTTGAGTTCGCTGAATCTTTCTAGCAAATCACTTGAATTGGAGGAGGGGGTTCTGAGAGCCTCTAACTTATAGCCAGTAAATCTGAAGCCCAAATAATAATCTGGGCTTTTGATGGGCACTTGAAATCTGAGGAGGGGAATCATGGGAACCTCCAGTCTGTAACAAGATGATCAGAAGCTAGGTGGCAGCTTGGACCTGCAGGCTGCTTCTGAAGGGGAAGATGGTTTTGGAAGACTGAACCCTTAGCTACATAATCTGACACTTTATCCAGGCAGTTAGTCAGAATTGAGTAGAATTCTCTGTGTGTGAGAATCACTTATTGGTGTGGAGAAGCCTACCCGCACCCCTGAGGATATTGACGCAGAACACCAACAACACAGTACCTACATGTTAGATATTAATTCCAATTTCCAAATGAACAGCTGAGAGAGAATTAAGAAACTGAGGAAATATGTAGCTAATCTAAGGTTCCATAAAAGTAAGTGAAGTGCTAAGTCTTGAACTCAACTTGATTCAACTGCGCTACGTGTCTAAGCTTCAGGGATTTTACCAATTCACTCATTTTGTTTATAACTTGACCTCAGTTACCACTTTTCAGAAGCAAACACTTTCGAAAACTTTGTTTCTTCTAAAATATAGCTCTATATTTTAAACAACATATTTGGTTTTATTTACACTTACAGTTCTATAAATTTCATTGTGGATAATGAAGATTTAACTCCTAAGTTCACTACACACACACACACACAATTCCCTCCTTTGTCTTCTCAAAATAGGTCTATCATAAATTTGTGGAAATAGCTGTTCATGTCCATAGCATTATTAAGTAAACTTCACTTGAAGGTGAACCTGTGATTACATTTTCTTTTTTTTCTCCCAAGAGTTGATCATTTTCTTCTCTAGTATGGCTCTTTCCCCTGCACTCCATACTCATATCTAATTGCTTATTTGTCATTCCCATTGAATCTCACATTTAACTTGCACAACTGAGTTGTTAGTCTCTCCCATAGCCTAGTGTCTTCTCCCTTTCCATTTAGAAATGAGGATTAATGGCAAGTTCATCTTTTTATTGACTCAGGCCAAAAATACTGGAATCTTCCTTGACTCCTCTCTATCATTTAATCTGTTTGAAAACCATGTTTGATCTTCAGAGTTTGATGACTTCTCACTACCTCCACTGCTTTCTCTCAACCAAATCATGTTACCTCTAAGTTCACTGCACTGTCTTCCTGACAGATGACTTGACTTCTGAACTTGTCTGCTCAGACTATTCTTAACATAACATGATTATGCTGTTAAAGCCACATTGTGTGCCATTTCTGCCTCCATTCTTTTAATGGCTGCCGTTAAACCTCAGCATACAAGACAAAATTCTTTTGATAACCTGTAAGATCTGGTTTCTTACAACCTCTCTGACCTCATCATTTTTTCCTCTCCCTTTTCACCTTCTCCTTCCCCTTTCTCACACATAGCAGGTCTCTCCCACTCAGAACATGTGCACTTGCTTCTTGGTTTGTGAAATTTTCCTGTTAACTGCCTGACCAGCTTCCTCACTTTATTTTTCCAAGTCCTTACTCAAAAGGCACTAACTCATGAAACCTTCCCTATTTAATAATTTATTTAATCCCTTAATACCCCTTAACTGCCTTCTCTAATTTACCCCTCTCCATTTCAGTATATATGTGACATGTTTATGCTATACAATGTGTTGATAATTTATTTTTTTCATTTTCTAGCATCATACATAAGAAATATAAGCCTTTTGGGAACAAATGAATGTTGTCTGTTTCATTCACATTTGGAATCCCTGCACATGACCATTACATTCCATGAATGTTGAAAAAGAATTAACAAGTGGATTATCTTGGTTTTGTTTGCTGTGTATTTGTCATGTGTGTATGTATGTGTGTTGAGTGTTTTCATCTGGCTATCACTAAGTCATCTCAAACTGTCAGGTGTTATTTTCTCTTAGTAAATACATTGTTTAATTCTGCTGTAGAGATCAGCCTTGTAGGGCATATGGCAGGCCTGGGAATAACATGGAAAGTCAAGTGAAGAGACAAAGCTGTAAATTTTCCTATCCAGTAGAGAAAGATATCCTACTTTGTTCTTCAAGAAAATTGTTACTATTCTTGACACTGCATGTCCAAATAAAATTTAGAACTTATCAAGCTGTTATCTGATTAGAAATTACATTTAGCTGTAGACCAGTTTGGGGAATGTATTTACAATATTGAGTATTACAATATATGAACATGATATATATCTTCATTTAGTTAGACCCTCCTTTATAGTGCTTTATTTTTTTTTTGTAAAAAAATATTGGACTTTTTGTGTCAATTTATCCAAGGCAATGATGGTTTTGATGCAATTTTTAAATGAGATTTTTCTGTTTTCATTTTTTTAACCTGTTGTTTCTGGTATATAAAAATGCAATTTATTTTTGTGGGATTTTTTAAAATTTGTTTTTGTTACTGACCTCAGATCTATAAATCCATTAATCATCATCAATATGTGTATTTAATTCTAATAATTTATTTGTAACATTTTTAGATTTCTTGTATTACATTTTGTATAATCTAACAATGACAGGATAATTTTTTTATCTCAAAACTTTATTCCTTTTATTATTTTTTATGCCTTATTTCAGTAGTTAGTACCTCAAGTGCACTGTAGAAGTGCTAATGTGTCTTATTCCTGACATTAATTGGAAAGTTCCACATTTCACCTTATGTGCACTCTCACTGTAGACTTGTTTTATTTTCCATAAGATAAGCAAATTCACATTCCATATCTGGTTTATTTGAGCTTGTATTATAAATAGATGCTTAATATAGCTTAAATAAGACGCTCATAGTTCTCTATATTCATTGAGGTAGTGATACGATTTCCCTCTATTCTGCTGTTATGGACAATTATACTTTTTAAATTTCGTGTCAAGTCAACCTTATAAATTTGAAATAAAGTAGATATATTTGCAATGTATTGCCATTTTTTACAATTTTCTGGATTCACTTTTCTAATATTTTGTTTAAAAAAAAAATTCAGTTCATGAGTAAGATTGGCCTGTAATTTTACCTTAGATTTTGGTACCTAAAATACGATGGCTTTAAAAAATGAATTAGGTAATATTCCCTTTTATAAAAAAATTCTCTGTAGTGTTTGCATAATATTGACTTTATTTCTTCCCAAATATTTAATAGAATTCAGATGTTAACCAACCAGATTGGGCCTGAAATTTTCTTTCTCATGAGGCTTTTAATTACAGCTTTAATTTGTTTGATGAGTCCTAGAAATGTAGGGCTTTTCTTCTTACATGCTTTGTGTTTGAAAAAATTTATCCACTTTATCTAATCTATGAATATAAAGTTGTTTATAAAATACTTTATTTTTAATGCTTTTACTAAAAACTGTAGTGAGTTTTCATTTTCAACCATGATATGGTTATTTGTGCCTTTTTTCCTCACTTCATATTTTTATCTCTCTTAAAAGAAGGGTAAGCTTTCCAAAGCTAACTGTTGGCTCTTGATTCTTTCTAAATATGTTAATGCTCTATTTCATTAATTTCTACTCTTATACTGTTATTTCCTATCCTCTACTTTGGGTTTAATTTGTTATTCTTTTTGCAATTCTTGAGATAGATGCTTTTATCACTGTTTATTGACCTTATTTTACACACTTAAAGCTAAAATTTTCCCTGTCATCTGTGCTTACCAACTTAAAGCACTTGTGTAGGAAAAACTATAGTTCTTCTCCAGTTTGTTTCTCTCTTAACCTCATACTATTTACTACCATACTTACCACTATGATAACAGGAATTACTATGATATCTGCTCTGAGTCTCAAATTTTCCCCAATTTTGACACAATTTATCTGGAAATGGTGTGAGATCATACAAGATAAGGGTACATGTCTGTGCGTGCGCGCGCACACACACACACCAATTGCAAGTGGTAGGTGTTCAGGTTACCTAGAACTTCTGTCCAACTTGGCTACACATCAGAGGTTCCCATGACCTCCTTCTGCTTGTATTTGACTGTTTACTATAATAGCTCACAGAACTCATGGAAAGACTTGCTTACATTTACCAGCTTGTTAATGGATATAATGAAGGATACAGATGAAGAGGCAGATGAGGAGATATATAAGGCAAGGTCTGGGAGGGTCCCTAGCACAGGAGCTTTTGTCATGTGGAGTTGGGGTGCCTTATCCTCTGTATGAATGTGTCTACCAACTCTCCAAACTCCACAGTATAGGAATTTTTACAGAGGTTTCCTTACGTAAGTATGATCATTTAATTCCATTTCCATTCCCCTTCTCCTCTCTGGAAAATGGGGGATGGGCTGAAAAGGCCAAGCTTCTAATCATGACTTAGTCTTTCTGGTGACCAGTCCCCATCCAGGAACCCTCCAGAGTCACCTTTTAGAGCAAAAGATGCTCCTGGTGCCCTTATCCCTTAGGAATTTACCAGGATTTCAGGAGTCCCATGTCAGGAACAGGAATGAAAACAAACATACATTACTCTAAATCACGATATCACTGGTCATTGCATTCTACTTGTTTTAAAATGTATTGTTCTCAGTATCATCCAGTTCAACATATTTCTAATTTTCATTCATTAATTTCAAGTGGGTTTTACTTGGGCCCATGGTTTATGTGTGAGTGTTTTTCTTAGTCTCCAAGCATAGGGGGACATTCTAGCTGTCTCTCTGTTACAGATGTCCAGCATAATTGCATTATGGTCAGCAGTCATCCTAACATCACTGCCAGGCCCTGCTGATCACTAACCTCCTTTCAGAATGCCTTCCATCACATTCACTGGTGATCTCTGGGTAGTAATGTGTGTGGTTGGCTACATAAGTATATGAGCCAATGTACAGAATCATGTTCCTTTCAAGACAGGAGATAAGTGTGAAAAGTCCATTTGAAATGAGTGTGTGCCTTAAAAGGCTAACTCAGCCAGCTTGGGATGCTTTAGCCTGCACATTCCAAAAAAAAGACTGAATCTCGACTAGCTCCTAAGCGAGAACCTCTAAGCCATCAGAGTATCCAGACCTCAGGTGGTCACACCAGATATTTTATGCTA
Source organism: Scalopus aquaticus (assembly GCA_004024925.1). Lineage (NCBI taxonomy): Eukaryota > Metazoa > Chordata > Mammalia > Eulipotyphla > Talpidae > Scalopus > Scalopus aquaticus. The sequence continues at coordinate 27,144 of PVIJ01010076.1, read as the reverse complement.
ACGATGTGGTGTGCGGTGAATCCCTGTTTTTGTTCACTTCAGACCCTGGGCCATGTTTGATTATGAGGAGAGAATGGAAACTGACTAACCAAGGTCAGCATGTGGGCTCTCCTGACCACCCACAATAAGAACATGGGACATCAAGGTTAGGTGAGCTTGGGTTGGCAATACTTCATATATATTGTCACATGACATTAATGGGAGCATTGAGTGCTGTCTGCGAATTTGTTGGGAGAGGGCAACTGGAAGCTCATGCCTGGTTTCTCCAGACTCCATCCCATGAAACTTTTTCCTTTACTGGTTTTAATCTTGTATTGTAATAAAGTGTAATTCTGAATATAACAGTTTTCTAGGTCCAGCAAATCATCAAACCTGAGAGTGCTCTTGGAGACCTCTGAATACAGTGGCACTCAAAAACTACTGAGGAAACTGGGGTGTCAAAAGTCTGTTGATAATGGCTCCCTTTGCTCAACATCTGTAACCTCCTACAAAGGCAAATTTCTGTAATTTTGGTGATGTTGTCACTTGATCATGGAATGGACTACCAGATGCTGTCCACTGCTCTTACCTGCCAGGAGTTGCAGGGATGGACCAAGGGGTCCTGCTTCCAAGCACAGGAAAGGGCCCTTGAGACCTTTTGATCAAGTTTGAAAGAGGACTCCACAGACACTGGCAAGGGCAGACAAGGAGTCAGGGTTTATTTATTAGTGGAAAAGTAAGAAAAGAGAGCTCTGGGGAGACCTTTCTGGGCATGAGAGTGGCCCCAAGAAGTGCTGCCATTGGGGGTCTATATCACTTTCAGGATTGGGGTTTGAGAACAAAAGAATTAAACTCTATTGGCTGAGAAAGCAAAAAGAGTGGATGTGGCTAAAGTCCATCTATTGTTGCTAGCTGTGAGCACCCGTAAGAGGAACTTGTTCTCTTTTCAATTTTATCAATAGACTCGAGTAATTAACAACAGGGCTCCTGACCACCTCCAAGGCGAGCGTCTGACAGAGGCCATGTGCCGCTCTGGGGTAAACCCGTCTGTTCTCAAGGTCTGTGACTCCCTTTTTCTTCTGGGTCTTTTAACTCTCCTTTTTCCCATAGCAGCCAATTTGATAAGCTGTGAAAGATAACTCAGAAATGCCCAGGCTGGGGAAATTAGTGAAAACAAACAAAACAACTAGTCAAGGAAATGTATGGCAGCAGGTGTCAGGGCCCAGAGTCATCAGGATTTTTAACCTTTTGTTTACTGAACCATCAGACAGCAAAATTCTTGTAAAATGTTTGTCCTCGATTCCTGTCTTGTCCTTTTCCTTGTCCCAGGACACTACTGTCTCGATGTTTATACCATGCAAGTAGAATTAAAGAATAATTCATCAGACCTGATGTCAAAGTACATCAGATGAGAAACATGAGACTGCCTCCACTCCCTCCTGAGACTCCATGAAAGAAAACAAAAGAACCTACAAAAGGCATAAGCAGTTGAAGATTTTTGCTTTGATCCTTTAGTTATAAATATAGATAATTAAGGATGTCCTAGTCAGAGAAACCAGCATCACGAAAGATTCAAAATAAGCAAATAGACCAATTGATCACTGAAGAAAAAGAAATTAAAGTAAGAAGAAAAAATTCTAATTAGCATCTATCGCTGAAGAACAAGGAAGATCAGTGGAAATAAGATATCTAAATACTTTGGGGGGGAAATTTCAGAAGGTACAAGTACAAAGTAAAAGTACAAAGAAACGATCTTAAAATCTCCTTGAAAGAAAAAAATCTCTACAAAAGAATGGCATCAAAGACCTAAGCTAGAACATGAAGTACTAGACAACGTTATGACAATGTAAAGTGATTCTAAAATAATTTTAACCTAAATTCTAGGCCCAGACAAGTTTCTTTCAAGAATTAGAGCATAATAAAAAATATTTTAACACATGTGAACCCTCACTGGAAAAAAAGTACTCAAGGACATACATATTCAAGCAAAATGAAATCTGTATCTCAAAAGAGGTTTTAAGAAACCTCTGTGAGCAAACAAATGATCATTTATTAACCATAATCTAAATATTTATTAATAATTTGGCTGTGAAACATAATGGAATAGTAAGAAACTATATCTTAAAAGACAATAGCATAATTAAAATCTAAGAGGAAGATTTGGAAACCAAATTAACAAGCTTGCTTTAATAATCACATAGAAATTTGTCCCCTACAAGTAGAAAACACACATTATTCTCAGATGCATTTGAGCACGAATGAACAGAACGAAAGGGAGTAATATTTTAAATGGTTGAAACCATCAAGGCCTATTCTCTGAATACAAGGTAAGAAACTAGAAGACCAAAGGACAGTCCTCTGCAAAATCTTCTCAAAACTTTAAAATCCCCATTACTATTATCTACTTGACATAAATAAAAGTAACCAATTTTAAGTACACAAGTTTTGTCCCACACGTGTAGTCATGTTACCCCCAAAGCCAGCACCTGACTGTCTCTATTGTTCTCAGTTTTTTCCTGGCACCCCTTTGTAGCCAGTCCTCTAATCCTCCTGGTCCCTAGCACCCCCTGATCGTTTTGTCTCCGTACTTTTCCTAGAATTTCATAGAAAGTGAATCATGCAATGTGTTTTCTGTCTGGTTTCTTCCATTCAGCATAATGCTTTTGAGATTTATTCACATTGTTTCTTAGATTGGTAGCTTGTTTTATTTGGTTGCTGAGTGTTAGACTATTGTATGAATATAGACATTTGTTTATTCACTGTATGATAATACTACATTTGGATTTCTTTTCAGCTTTGGCTCAGAACAGTTGCATTACATCTTTGGGTAAATGTGTGGTTTTATTTTGCTCGGTTAAAGAGCTAGGTGTAGAATTTCTGGGTCATTTGGCAAATATATGTATAATTTTAAGGGAAGCTGCCAAACTGTTTTTCCAATAAGGCTATAATATCCTGCCTTCCCATCAGCAGCCTGGGAGAGGGTCAGTTACCCCACATCTGGGCAATAATTCATAATGTCCATCTTTCATTTTAACTGTTCCTCTGGGTGTGTAATGGTACCGCACTATAGTTTACTTTAATTTTGATGAAGTATCTGTTCAGACCTTTTGCCCATGTTTCCGTCAGCTTGCTTCTGAGTTACAGGCATTCTTTACTCAGCTTGTTTCTGAGTTACAGGTATTCTTTACATACTCCTTATATATCATTGTCCTTACCGACTGTGTGTTTTGCAAATATGATCCTTCAGTTTGTGTCTCAGAATTTCTCTTTTCTAGCAGGATGTTTTGAAGAGCAAAAGTACTTACTGTACTTTTATAAAACACAATTTATCAGTTTTTCCTACTGTATTTTGTGATTTTCGTGGCCATCTAAGGAATCTTTGTTTAAAGGGATCATGGTCAGCGAAATAAGCCAAAAGGAAAAAGAAAAAATATCGAATGGCCTCACTTATAACAGGAATATAGGGGCACCAAATACAAGAGCATCAACCAGCGAGAGAGGGGGGAGGATTGGGGCTCAGACCGTGGGAGAGGGGCGCATAGGGGACTGTGGTGATGGTTCACAGGTGAATTGGTGGTGGGAAACCTACGGGGGATATACAGTAATGTAAAAGACAAAAATAACAAAAAAAAAATTAATGTCATAAAAATTTTTCTCCTATATTTTCTTCTAGAAGTTTCAGAATTTCAGTTCTTATATTTAGGTTTGTCGTCCATTTCCAGTAAATTCTTTCATATGATGTGACAAAAAGTCATGGTTCATTTAATTTTTTGCAAATGTGTATTCAACTATTCCAGTACTATTTGTTGAAATTGTATCCTTTCTTTATTAAATTATTTGTAACCTTTCTAGAAATGACTTGACCTTTAAAGGGGGTCTACTTTGGCCTCTTCTTTCTGTTCCATTGATCAATATGACTTGTCTTTTTGCCAGGATGTCACTATCCAGTAAAATTACTGTAATTTTATCCTGCATCAGTTACATAATGTTAAATCCTTCCATGATGTCCTTTTTCAAAATGATTTTTGATATTCTAAGTTCTTTGCATTTTCATATAAACTGTAGAGTTAGTTGGCCAACATCTCCAATAGGTATGTTGGGATTTTAATTGGGCTTCCATTGGATTTCCAAATAAATTAGGGGACAATTGATATCTTCACAATATTAGGTCTCCTGATTCTTGCATATGAAATATCTCTGCATTTATTGTCTTATCTAATTTCTTTCATAAATATTTGGTAGTTTTCTGTGTGTATCTTACACATAATTTATTAAATTTATCCCTAAACATAAAAAGTATATTTAAAAAATTTTAATTTCTCAATTGTTTCATTTCTGGCATATAAAAGCAAAATTGATTCAGTATTGAACTTTTGGCCTTCTTAAAGTTGTCTATTTAAGTAGGCCTTCGTACATTTCTTGATGATTTTCTCATAATCATTCCATCTGCAAATAACAGTTTTAGTTCTTCATTTTGAAAGTGTATGTCTTTTATTTGCGCCTCATTTTATTTGCTGGAAGCTCTAGTGCAATGTTGATGAGAAGTAGTGGAAGCAGACATTATGGCCATGTTTTCTGATCTTAGGGAGAAAGTATTCAGTCTGTCATCATTGTATAATAGTAACTGTAGGGGTTTTTTTTTTTATGCCTTTCCTAGTAAAAGGATGTCCCCTTCTATTCCTAGTTTGGTGAGAGTTTCTATCCTGAACAGGTATTCACTTGTCAAATGATTGTTTTGTATTATCCATGTGGTTTTCTTTTTCTTGGTTTGTTGATATGGTAATTTACCTTGGTTAAGATTTTCAAATATTGAGCCATCCTTTCATTCCCAGAATAAATCCACTTTTTAAGGATACATAATCCATTAATATATTGTTAAATTTGATTTGCTAGGATATTACTGAAGATAATTATGCCTATAACTATGATTATAATGGTCTATAATTTTTTTATAATATCTTTATCTACTTTTAGTATCAGGATGATGTTCTTCTCATGAAATGAATTGGAAAGTGTTCCCACCTCCTCTATTTTCAAGAAAGACTTATATAGAATTGGAATTATTTCTTTCTTAAATGACTTCACTTTATTTGGTGGCTTTTAATTATTACATCAATTTATTTAGTCTATATAATGCTATTTAGGTTATCTGTTTTTTTTCTTTTGTTTGGTATGGTGGATTTCGTCTTTCAAGCAAGTAATTTATTCATTCTATTAAGTTGTCAAATTTACTGGAATAAAATTGTTCATAAAAATCTCCTTGTTATTTTCATCTCTATATACTAACATGCAGATACACCCACTTATATTTTTAATATTGATAAATCATATTCTCTCATTTTCTTTCCTGGTCAGTTGTGTTAGGATGTTGGTTTCATTGATTTTTATCATTTTTTTATATTCTTGTTTTTCTTCTCTTATTTTCTTTTATCTATGATTTTTTTTCTTGTTGAATTAAATTAAGGCTCAGTCATTGTATTGTAATGATACTTTATAGGGGCACAGAGAAAAATTCTCCCATCCTTCTGGATTCTTCTCAGGCTGGTCAAACACCCAAATTAACAACAGACAGATTAGTAGGAAAAAAAAGGTCAAATCCTTTTTTGATACTAATGTAGCCACCCTAGCTTTATTTTTATTTCTGTTTGCTTGGTCCAGTTTTTCCGTTATTTTCAATGTATCTTTGTCATGATATTTTAGGTAAGTTTCCTATAGACAGCACATGTGGTTGGGTCTTGCTTTGTTAACTGATCTTGCAATTACTATCTTTTCAATTGAAGCTCTCAGTATATAAATTTCATGTAATTATCAGTATGATATCAATCTATTTGTTCCATTTGCATTTTCTCTTTTCTTTGGATTGAGAATTTTTGTGATTATATCTTATCTCTAATAATAATTTGTTCATTAGTCCCATTAATTCTATTATATGTATCCATTAATTTAAATATACTTCTTTATATTGTTAATCTATATTTTTTTTCTTCCTTCTGCTTACTTTTTAAATTTGTTTTTATCTTCCTAGTTTCTTAGCGTGAAAACTGAGATCATTGATTTGGGAGTTTTATTTTTATCCAGTATAGGCATTTTAGTGGTATAAATTTCCTTCACCATGCTGCTTTACAAAAGAGACATTAACCAAAACAAAGAGACAGCCTCCTGACTGGAAGAAAATTTTTGCACTCCATACAACGGACAAGGGACTGATCACAAAAATCTACACAGAACTCACATGACTCAACAAAAACAAAGCAAAAAATCCAGTCAAAAATGGGCAGGAGATCTTAACAGACACTTTTCCAAAGAAGAAATGCAAATGGCAAACAGCATATGAAAAAATGTTCAACATCTCTCATAATCAGGGAAATTAAAATAAAAACCACAATGAGATACCACCTTACACAAGCAAGAATGGGAAATCGAATAGAAAATCCAGAAATAAATCCACATATTTATGGACAACTAATCTTCGACAAAGGAGCAAAGAATATACAGTGGAACAAGATTAGCTTGTTCAATAAATGATGTTGGGAGAACTGGACTGCTACATGCAAAAAAATGAAGCTAGACTACTACCTCACACCATGCACAAAAAACAACTCAAAATGGATAAAAGACCTGGAGATAAGACCTAAAACCATAAAGTTTATAGAAGAAAATATAAGCAAAACTACATGACATACATCTCAGCAAAATCTTTAAAAGCACTTCCCTCATAGTGAAGGAAGTAAAAGAAAATATAAACAGCTGGGACTACATCAAACTAAAAAGCTTCTGTACAGGAAAAGAGACAATAATCAAAACAGACACCCTACTAATTGGGAAAAGATCTTTGCACACAATACAACTGATAAAGGACTGATAACAAAAATCTACAAAGAGCTCACACAATTCAACAGAAACAAAGTCAACAATCCAGTCAAAAATGGGCAGAAGAACTAAAAAGACACTTCTCCAAAGAAGAAAAGCAAATGGCCAACAGGTATATGAAAAAAATGTTCAACATCACTTATAATCAGGGAAATGCAAATTAAAACCATAACGAGATACCACCTCACGCCAGTGAGAATGGCGCACATTAAAAAAACAGGTAACAACAAATGTTGGCGAGGATGTGGAGAAAAAAGAACTCTCCTACACTGCTGGTGGGAATGCAAATTGATCCAACCACTATGGAAAGCTGTATGGCGTTTCCTCAAACTCCTAGAAATGGAACTTCCATATGACCCGGCAATACTACTTCTGGGAATCTACCCAAAGGACACAAAAACACTAATCCAAAAGGATACATGCACCCGATGTTTATTGCAGCACTGTTTACAATAGCTAAGGCATGGAAACAACCCAGATGCCCAAAAATAGGTGACTGGATCAAGAAGATGTGGTACATATACACAATGGAATACTATTCAGCATTCAAAAAAGACAAACACATGCAATTTGCAGCAACATGGATGGATCTAGAAGGGATCATGACCAGTGAAATAAGCCAGAAAGAAAGAGAAAAATATCGAATGGTTTCACTTACAACAGGAATATAGGGGAGCCAAATAAGAATGCGACATTCAGCAGGGAAGGAGGGGATGGTAAGGGCTCAAGAGGGGGGAAGAGGGGAGCACGGGGGACTATGGTGATAGCTCCATGGGTGAACAGTTGGTGGGTAACCTATGGGGAACACACAATAATGTAAAAGATATGAATAACAAAAATAAATAAAATATTTATTTAAAAAAAAAAACAGGAAACTACAAATGTTGGCGAGGATATAGAGAAAAAGAAACCTCCTACACTGTTGGTGGGAATGCAAGCTGGTCCAACCTCTATGGAAAGCTGTATGGTGGTTCCTTAAACAACTAAAAATATAGCTTCCATACGACCGAGCAATTCCACTCCTTAGAATATACCCAAAGGACACAAAAATACTAATCCAAAATGACACATGCACACCTATGTTTATTGCAGCACTATTTACAATAGCTAAGGTAAGGATACAACCCAAATGCCCAAAAATTGATGACTGGATCAAGAAGATATGGTACATGTGTACAATGGAATACCATTCAGCAATCAAAAATGATAAACTAATGCAATTTGCAGCAACATAGATGGAGCTAGAAGGGAGCATGCTCAGCGAAATAAGCCAGAAGGAAAATATTGAATGGTTTCACTTATAGGAGGAATATTGTAGAGCCAAATAAGAGATCAGAAGGAGAAAACAAAACACAAAACAAAAACAAAAACTAGCAGGCAACCATAAATGAGAGACATTCTTCAGGGGAGGGGGAGGATAAGGGTTCAAAACGGGGGAAAAAAGAGCACAAGGGACTATGGTGATGCTTCACGGGTGAATTGGTGGTGAGTAACCCATGGGGAATACACAATAATGTAAAAGATATAAATTTAAAAAAAAATTTTAATAGTTGCTGCTTTGGCTGCGTTCCACACATTTTTCAGTATGCTGTGTTTACTTTTTAATTCAGCTTGAAATACTTTGCATTTTCTTTTTGATTTCTTTCTTCTTTGATGCATGAATTAGTCAGGGCTGTGTTATTTAGCTGCCAAATATGTGGAGATTTTCAGCTATCTTCTTGTTATTATTTCTAATTTATTTCTATTGCAGTCAGAAAATAAACTTTGAATCTTCTCAAATTTAATAATTACTTCTTTTATGGCCCAGAATATGGCCTATCTTGATTGGTGTTCTAGACACCCTTGAAAGGAATGTTCTACTATTGTGTGGTAAAGTTTATTTATTTATTTTAAATGCTACTATTTAGGCCATAATGGTGATGTTGAAGTGTTCAGAGCTCTGACTGTAATTGGGGACTTGTTTATATGTCTTAATAGTTTTCTCAATATTTACTTCATGTATTTTGAAGCAGTGATATCAGGCACATAAATATTTAGAATTGTTATGTGCTCTTATTTTTCATAATGAAATGACCCTCTTTCTCACTGGTAATATCATAATTCTGACATATAGTTTGTCTGATAATTAACCACTCCCAGATTTTTTTTATTCTTTTACTTTTAGTCTTTTTGTGTCTTTATTTTTATGCTGATTTGTTGTAAATAGCCCATAATTGTGTCTTGCTATATTATTAAATAAAACAATCTTTCCCTTTTATTTGGATGCTTAGATCATTTAAATTTATTTATTTTACATGTTTGCTTCAGCAGCACATATACTAAAAATTAGAATGATAAAGAGAAGATTAGCATGGCCCCTGCTCAAGGATGACATACAAATTTGTGAAGCATTCCAAATCTCAATGACATTCTTCAAAGAAATAGAAAAAATATTGATGGAATGCATATGGATCCACAAAAAAACCTCAAATACCCAAAGTACTCCTGACTAAAAAGGAGAATAGAGGTATCACATGCCCAGACTTCAAACTGTACTACAAAGCCATAATAATTAAACAGCATGGTACAGGAACAAAACAGACACACAGACCAATGGTATCAAATAGAAAACCCAGAAATAAAGCCACACATATATAAATAACTCCTTGACAAAGGAACAAAGAATATGCAGTGGAACAAGGACAATTTGTTCAATAAGTGGGGCTGGGAAAACTGGACCACCACATGCAAAAGAATGAAACTAGACTACTACCTCATACCATGCACAAAAATCAACTCAAAATGGAGAAAAGCCTTGACCATAAGACCTAAAACCATAAAATATTTAGAAGAAGATATAGACAAAACACTACATGACATACATCTCGATAACATCAATAGCAAAGAAAGTGAAGGGTAAGATCAACAGCTAAACAGCTAGAATTACATCAAACTAAAAAGCTTCTGTACAGCAAAAAGAAACATTAACAAAAGCAAAGAGACAACCTACTGATTGGGAGAAAAATTTTGCACTACATGGACTGCACAACTAATGGACTGATCACAAAGATTTGCACAGTGCTCACAGGACTCAACAAGAACAAAATAAACAATCAAGTCAAAAAAATGGCAAAAGAGCTAAAAAGACACTTCTCCAAAGAGGAAATGCAGATGGCCAACAAGCATATGATAAAATGTTCAACATCCCTTATAATCATGGAAATGCAAATCAAAACCACAATTAGATACCACCTTACACCAGTGAGAATGACACATATTAAAAAACAGACAACAACAAATGTTGGTGAGGATGTGGAGAAAAAGAAACCCTCCTACACTGCTGGTGGGAATGCAAACTGGTCCAGCCACTATGGAAAGCTGTGTGGAGGTTTCTCAGACTTCTAAACATGGAGCTACCATATGACCTAGGTAATTCTACTCCTAGGAATCTATCCAAAGAACACAAAAACATTAATTCAAAGGGATGCCTGCACCCCTGTTTATTGCAGCACTATTTACAATAGGTAAGATATATAGACACAATGCCCAAAACAGATGACTGGATCAAGAAGATGTGGTATATGTACACAATGGAATACTATTCAGCAATCAAAAAAGATTAACTCATGCCATTCACTGCAACATGGATGAAGCTGGAAGAGAAGTCAGAAAGAAAAAGAAAAATATCAGATGGTTTCACTTACAGGAGGAATATAGGGGAACTGAATAGGGATCAGGAAAAAAAAAATAATAACAGGGCCTCCCTGGTGGCGCAGCGGTTGAGTGCTGCGCTGTGGAGCTGTCGGCAGCGAGTTCGATACCCAGCCGGGGAGAATCCCACATGGTGTGGCAGACCTCTTCTGCCTCGCCCGCTGCTCCCCTCAGCAGTGTATTTCTGATCTGCCTGTTCTGCTCCCCACTCTGTCTCTGGTGAACCCTCTCACTGCCCCATGTCTCTGGCCTGTACCCCAGCTTGTATGTATAAATAAATAAATCTTTAAAATAATAATAATAATAATAATAATAATAACAATAATAAATAAAAAAGCAAAAGTAGCAGGCAACTATAAATTAGAGACATTCTGCAGGGGTGAGGGAGGGAAAGGGAGCAAAACGGGAGGGAAGAGCACAAGACCATGGTGATGGTTCATGTGTGAATTGGTGGCGGAATTTTACAGGGCTTACACCTAAGAGGAGAAAGCAAACATTGTACAAAAATGAACAATATTCAAAATATATAAAAATAAATTAATTTAAAACAACAACAACAAGAAAACCCCCACAAATTTAATTAGCTCTCACTTATAAAGAAAGAAAATGTTCCTTCAACTGTACTCCCAAGGCACTTGTTACCTATCTCAAATACACAGATAATACTGAATTTTTTTAAATTTTGTTTATTTGCTTTTATTTCTATAATTGCTTTTTTAATCATTCAATTTTATGAATATCTAAATTTGCTAAGCACACTCTAAAAGACTAGGTCATTTTAATCATTGTTGAAATAGAATACATAGTTTTCTTGATGGTGGCAGACATGTAAGGCTGTTTGGTAGATTCAGAAACATAGCAATGGTGGGCTTCTGATTACCGTGTGGTCTTCAATAATTATACATAATTACTTGTATGAATCTGCTGTCAAACCACCGACACTGCATTTGCGCATCCATCTTTTGGGGGATTGCTGGTATCTGGGCATATTTTCCCCAAATAACCTTGCCTCCCTGTGTCACAAGGCCCTACTCTCTCTCATTCACTTCAATGGCAGTCCCTTTGGTAATAACACCATTGTGTATAGTAGAGATGAGGGATTTTTCTTGACACCAAATACGGTCAGGCAAAAGGAGGCTTTCAATTCAGGATGTGTTACATGGGCTTTTTTTGAAAGGTCAACCCACTGTTTTAATGAATCTTTCATTTAGGTGGTTTTCTTGTAAAAGTGACTTTAGTGATCATCCTTCATGCTTTCTTCTTTCTCTTTCCTGGTCTAGTAACTTTTAATACTTCTGTTTCTTCCTGGGCATGAACTTTGGGCAGAGAACCTCCCATTTTTCCAATTCTCTTTTCGTTTTTGTTTAGTCATATTGGAAAGAACTTTAGCTCGAGACTGTTCCTCTCTGCCCTGCAGCTGTGCAAGTGCCTTGTGGAGTCTTTTCATCATTCTTTGTTTTTTGTTTCTCTTTTCATGCATCTTGATAATCTTTTGCATTTGTCTTTTCTCAGCTTGGTGCTGTTGATGGGAGAGCTTTGCTTTCAGACCAATGATCTTTTTTGCCTTCTTTGAGCATTCATGAGCCTCTTGATCTTCCTTTTTCCTTTTTTTCTCATGGTAACCAAACAATACCCGTAGCATTTATGGTGTAAGTCGATATATTCATTTTGTAGCATTGTGAAGCCCACAGGGCGGCCTGGTGCAACGCCTGGTCACTAAGAACTCTCAATTTGAGGGGCTCAAGGGATCCATGATCCAATTACACACAACCTGCAACAGAATTAGGATTCTAATTCCTAGATCATTTAAATTTAATTATCAAAATAGTTGGATTTAAATTTACTCTCTTACTATTTATATTCTATTAAGACTTTCAGATTTATCTTTCCTCATTTTAAGCCTTATTTCTTTTGTCATCCTTCTTTTCGATTAACTTAATATTTTTAAACATCTTTTTTATCTCCTTTCTTAGCTTATTAACTATAACTCCTTGTGTTGTTTTAGTCACTTCTTACAGTTTACATCTTTAACATGCATAGTCTAACTTCAAGTAATATTTTACCACTTGTACTGCACATAAAACAAGAATTTACAGTGATTCTAGTCTCGTGTCTTCTCAGTGAATAACTCTAATAAAGTCATAATTTATTTATCTCAATATCAATTTTTCAATCCCAGGGAGGTCTTTAAATTACTTCTCTTGGATTACATACTCATCCCTAAACAGTCAACAGTGGACAAAGGCATGAATAGTATGGTCAGTCTGAGTAGAAACAGCAACCCTTCTAGAATTTCATGGAGTTGGGGAGGAGTTCACCAAAAGAACCCAAGAAGAGGAAAACAAAACTGTACTAGTTAGACCAAAAAAAACAGCTGTCACACACTACAGGCAAATATCACAGAAAGAGTTTACAAGCTTGCAGAAAGAGAATTCACACATACCTGCCGTAAACTCCCAGCCTTTCTTGCTAACAGTACTGAACTTGGCTACACAAAGCATAAGCAGATGAAACAGTTCTTTGTTTGGCACTCAGCCTCCGGTGACACTTCTGTATATCCAATTCTTCCCATCAAATAATCCACCGCCTTTTTATTTTTTGGATTCATCCAAATATTTATAGGGCAGTCAGGGAGATACAAAAGTGATTAAACATGGTCGAAGGTGAGGCCAGTGCACACGAAATAGAAAGCAAAGTTTAGGTTTCACTGAAGCACAGCAATCAAAAGAAAATGCTCTAGGAAATCAAGGTTGAGATTGCTTTCGTCTGAAAGGGGATGTGGGTGGCTGGGTGGCAAATCAGGAAAGGGGATTAAGTTTAAAATAGAAAGGGAAGGAAGAGCACAAGGACTAGAGTACAGGTTTACAATGTGGTGGGAAAATTAAGGGGACTACGCCTGAAAGGAGAAATCAAATATTGTACAGAAATGAACATTTTAAGACAATTAAAAAATATATGAAAGACTGGATTGTTGAAAATAGCATTATTGTTTTTACTTAGTTCTCTTTTCCTTCTAGACCCATTTTTGGGCTTAATTTTCCAGTAGTGTCCAGGATTGTTTGTTGTGCCTTCTCTATACTTGCTTGCATTTTTGTTTTAGTGTCTACAGAATTGGGTCTTTTCTGTATTTCAAGAGATTTTATTTTTTCCTGTATTTTGAAGTATCTGGACCTTTTGATCCCACGATCCATTGTGCTTTTATTTTTATACATTTTTGCCTTGATTATCTCATAGGTTTCTTCACTGGTGCATCTTCTTCATCATCAGATTCCTTTTCATGATCACCACCATTGTCCTCGCCTCATTGTCTTTATCGTTGTCTTTGGTAGCAGCAAGTTTTACTTTTTCCTGTGGAAACTTGCTATCACTTTAAGAGTAGAACACTTCCCAGATATACTTGAGAGCATCACTTCCTCCTCCTCTTCATCTTCTGACTGCCTCTTCCTCTACGCTATGTTCACTAACACACACTGGCCCTGAACCACACTTTATCCCTAAGGCCACAGGAGGTGCTATTTCAGAGTCCCCAAAGAAACTGTTGGCTGTACATTTTCAAAGTTGTCTGTGTTACTGTAATTGGACTACCTTCATCATTCGTTGCCTCGGCTTCAACATCCCTTGCACCAGCACCTAACCTGCTTATTCTTAAAGAAATCTGGGGCTCATTCTCACCATTATGTGCCTTAAAGTGATAATCTTGGTCAACCTTTAGTTCACAAATGAAAAGATAGTTCTGAGGGCTCCCGTCTGTCCCTATCAAATCTCCGGTGGGTGGTGGCACACACTTAAGTGGAAAAGAAGGTAGACTTGTTCTAGAGAACATTCTCTCAGAACAGAACCACACCAGGACTCCGCCTCCTTTTGTAGCTGACTTTCATCAATATCCTGGAAACATGTTTACTAACAGTGTAAACACTTCTGTGTCAGGCACAATTTCTCAATCTTGGCACTATGACATTTGTTAATTTTTTTAAAAAATTTATTTTATTTTTGCATACAAGCTGGGGTGCAGGCCAGAGACAGAGTGGGGAGCAGAATTGATGGAAATACACAGGCAGATTGATGGAAATGCACTGCTGAGGGGAGCAGCGGGTGAGACAGGAGAGGTCTGCTGCACCATGTGGGATTCTCCCTGGCCAGGCACTGAGCTCACGCTGTCCACAGCTCCACAGCGCTGCACTTAACCCCTTGCGCCACTAAGGAGATCCGAACCAATTAATTTTTTATAGTGAGGATCTGCCCTATGCATTTTAGAATGTTCCGCAGTAATCCTGGCCTCTGCTCACTAGACGAAAGTAACAAAGCTGCCTCTCTAGTTGTGAAAACCAAAAATTTCTCCAGATTGTGCCACTTTTCCTTTGGGGAATCAGAACTGCTTCTGGGAGTTACTAGTTTAAGGGAATGTTTACAGGCACCAGGATTTAGGGGTTCTTGACCTGCAGCAGCTGAAGGGGGGAAAGGAGAGTCAGTGTTCAATAAACTCCTGTTCCATGTCCCACCAGTCTCATCTCTCTTTAAGGGACCATGTCTGTTCTTGTTTACCACTGCAGAGATGTGGAAAAGAGCAGTGCTCAACAGCTATAACAAATATTCAATGAATAAATGAGTGGATGGATGGGTGGGTGGATGCATGGGTGGGAGGATGGATGAAGAGAAAAATATGGATGATTAGTCACAATGTTGCTCTGGAGAAAGGAGTGACAGGTAGCATATACATAAGAAAAGGGGATATTTTACTGCTTTACTTAAAATTTTGTCACTTGAATTGCTTCAACATTTTTACTTTCATAATTTGGAAAAACCTAAAATGATATGTTTTTAAAGCAATTGTAAATCACACCTAGCATTTTCACTTTTATAACTCTCTTTAATTTGTCAGGGTTTTTTCCTTTAAGTACAAACATGCCTAGTTCAAATTAGCCCTAGTTCAATTCTGAATATATCACCAAGTCTGAAGTTTGATTTGATTTTTTTTTTAAAGATTTGTTTATTTATGCATTCAAGCTAGGGTACAGGCCAGAGGCATGGGGCAGTGAGAAGGTTCATCAAAGACAGAGCAGGGAGCAGAACAGGAAGATAAACACTGCTGAGGGGAGCAGCGGGCGAGGCAAGAGAGGTCTGCCGTGCCATGTGGGAATCTCCCCGGCCAGGTGTCGAACTCGCATCGCCGCCGCTGCCAACAGTTCCACAGCGCAGCGCTTAACTGCTGCGCCACCAGGGAGGTCCTGATTTTATTTCTTTTGACTCATGAGCAAACAGCCATAGAATATAAACATTTGTGAATGAATTTTGTGTTGGAAAAAAATGTACTTAGCACAAAAGCACTCTGACACATGACATCCCACTACACACATTGACCTTGAGGACAGGTAGCAGACCTCCTTCATCTTCATGTCGTGAATCCTTCAGAGCTTGAGCAGTGTGTGCCACAGGACTTGTATGCTGGAAGAATTTGTGATGATGAAGCTTCATAAGCCTGATTTTGCTTCCTTCTGTTTTACTTTTTGGACAAGATGAGGGGAAGGAGCTAGGTGTGGTGCAAAGCCCTCTGAGAGCAGATCAGGGCTTTTCTGCTTAAGGTAGACAGGAGCAGTCAAAGGGCGAAGGAGTATGGAAGGAAAGGATAAATTGTGGTAATAGCTGTTGCTCCTCTTTCTCTTTTGCCACCAGCAGGAAACTGGGTCAGATCCTCCATCTTCAGTGAGAACAGACACTCTCCTTTTGCGAGAGGGAGCCCAGCAGCACAAAGCAATTCAGCGACCTCCCTGTGCAGCCGCCACATTCCTGCAGAATTCTCTTCTCCCTTACTTCCTCCACTGAGGAAAAGGCCCAGTCACTCGGGTCTCTTGAGGTCAGGGCTCCGGGAACCAGGAGAGTCTGGGCTAGGTGAGGTGATTTATTTACGTGAGGTAAGGGATGCGCAAAGACACAGAGCAATCCATCTGCCTCAGTGACCAAACAGATTTCCTTCACCTCATCCTTCTGCGAAGCGGTCAATGCAGGGAGCTTGGGCGAGGCCACCTCCCAGAGCTGAAACTGTGCTTCTAAAAATAGAAGCATCCTTGGAGAATCAAGAAAGCTGGGGAGGCTGTGGATGATGAGGGCAGAACTGGACTCCCCAGAGCATTGTCTGTATGAAACTGTATGAATTAGACACAGGCACCCAGCTCCTAACCTCAGGTACTTCAGAAATTGAAACTAAATGAACTAAGGTTTTTCCCCTTTGGTTACACACTCTCTGGGCTAAAAAGGAGAAAGGGAATCATGTCTTCTGACCTATTTGAGTGTCTGCAAACTGTTGAGATGTCTTCCTGGCAGAGGGAAATGAGGGCTCCTTACAAACATGCTGAGAGAAGGCAGGCGCTGCAGCCCAGTGAGGCACCGGGGACACTGGAGGCCGGTGGGGCTGGGTCCCCACCCCTTGCCCTGCAGGAGTGTGTGTGCTGGGCTCTGTGAGTGTCTGCTGTGTCCAGGTCTGTGGATGTGTGGATGGTGGGGATGCTTCTCGGGCTCCTGTGGGTCCTTGTTTGAGCCATGTTGTGTTCCCGGGGCTCAGGGAGCCACATGCTGGTCTGTACATGTTGTCTGTGACAGGGTGTGTGCAGCGCTCTGGCGGGTGGACAGGTGTGTCAGGGTTACACAAAGGTGTTGTGGTAAACCTGAGGGCTACATAGGCAAGCATGGGAGCTTTGGGGGCAAGATGCATGTGGACGGTGACCACTTGGTGGACTTTGTGCACCAGTGTGGGACTTGTGGGCAAGGGGCTGTGTGGGGACCTGTTAGGGAGACCCCCGAGGCTCTGTGGGCTGTCAGTAGGGATGGGTAGGACTGCAGAGCACCTCCTTGTCCTAGCTTTGTCCTGGGGATTGTGTGTGGGTTATGATAGGATGTAAGTGGAACCACATGGGTGGCTCCCTGGGTGTTGTGGGACTAAATTCTGTGCTCTGGGGACCTGTGTAAAGCAGCTTACGCCTGCAAGAGGCTGGATTGAGGTGGCAGAACCCTGGACAACATCCGCAGTCTTGCCATCTAAAGAGTAGCTTTGCTTCTGTAGAAGAGAGAAACCTTCAAAATGCAGGGATTTATTCTCCTCCATGTTATTGGTATAAAGAGGGGGAGATACCAGGGAATCACAAATGAGTAAAAATGGGGTTCTTGCATGCTGCCTGCAGCCTATCCTCAGACACACCACCTGATGACACTTTCTAATACTTCAGTTTATGCTTTCTCAACAGGATAATGTGGACCTTGGAGAATTGATGTTTTCCCTCTGCTATCTTCCAACGGCTGGCAGGCTGACCATTACCATTATAAAAGCAAGAAATTTAAAAGCAATGGATATAACTGGAGCATCAGGTGGGAAATTTTCCAAATCAGACTTCCTCACATGATTCTATTGTTACTGTAGCACTGTGAATTTCCTAGTAGAGTAATAAAGCTCATAGACTCTGGAACTAAATTGCCTAGGTTTAATCCCAAGACTAGACCTAATAGATGTGTGACCTTGGGAAGTCACATAACCTCTCTGGGCTTCACATCTAAAAATTAGGCTAATTATAGTATCTGATTCATTGAGCCTTTGTAAGATTAAATTGATTTAACACACATAAAGCCATAAGAACAGTGGCTGGCATGTACTAAATGCTACATATCATGTTAGCTTTCATCATTATAACTCTTTCTTAGGTCTTCTCCTTCACCATAGTTGAGAACTGGACCTACAGTTTGCATGTACTCCTATAGTTTATCTAATTGGGTCTTCCCCAGATACAAACTATTCCAGGCTTATTGAAGGTTAAAGACAATCGTATATTCTTATATATTTAGGATTCCTATATAAAAAACAATCAGAGATCTCTGCAGTTTGGCTTTTCCAGTGTTTCAGGCATGTACATTTAAATTCTAAAACCTAACCTAAGTTGCCCCAATATGAACTTACTACTATATAGATTCACAAGCACCCTCTGCAAGTCCTCTCCAAACACCCAGATCAGTGCTTCTTGGTCCATAAGCACAAAGTATATCAGAGGCAATAAATTCTCCTTCCTGTATTCCATTGTCTTCTAAGCAGGAAAATATGTGACTCCCTTCTGGTCTTAATCCAAAAAGATACATGTACCTGAATGTTTATTGTAGCATTCTTTACAATAGCTAAAATATGGAAACCCAGATGCCAAAAAATAGATGACTGGATCAACAAGATATGGTACATATACACAATGGAATACTATTCAGCATTCAAAAAAGATAAACACATACAATTCGCAGCAACATGGATGGAGCTAGAAGGGAGCATGCTCTGCGAAATAAGCCAGAAAGAAGGAGAAAAATGTCAAATGGTTTCACTTATAACAGGACAATGGAACCCTCCAAACAAAGTAACAGGTTCTCCTCTTGTGGGTTTCGTTTTACTTTAATTTAGATTTCTGGAAAGCTTTATCATGGATGTCAGAAAACAGCAGCAGCCCCATTTAATCTCTCTAAGAGCTTTGGCTCAACTCAGGAGTAGGAAGTACCGTGTTGACAATAATACCACTACCTTTGGTTTGTATCTCATAACTGAAACCATTGATCTTTGAAAAAAACTACAATTTTTTTAAAAACTCCCATTATTTGGACACTCCCAAGATACTAGGTATGCAAAATAAACAGCCCAGATAAGAGATGAAAATTATAGCCATTACCCCCTTAGAATACATTAACAACCCAGACAAAAGTTTAATATTATACCCGTTACCACCTTCTCAGATAATGAGACATTCAGCAAGGGACGGGGAGGATAAGGGCTCAAAAGGGGAGAAAAGCACACAAGGGACTGTGGTGACGGTTCACGGGTGAATCGGTGGTGGGTAACTTACAGGGAATACACAATAATGTTAAAGATATGAATAATAAAAAAATTAAATAGGGCCTCCCTGGTGGCACAGTGGTTAAGCGCTGCGCTGTGGAGCTGTCGGCACCGGTGATGCGAGTTCGACACCCGGCTGGGGAGATTCCCATATGGTGCGGCAGACCTCTCCTTCCTCGCCCGCTGCTCCCCTCAGCAGTGTATTTCTGATCTGCCTGTTCTGCTCCCCACTCTGTCTCTGGTGAACCTTCTCGCCGCCCCATGCCTCTGGCCTGTACCCCAGCTTAAATAAATAAACCTTAAAAAAAAATTAAAAAAAAAACCAAAAAACCTTTAAAAAAATTAAATAAATAAATAAATAAATGAAAATTCAAAAAACCCTTTTGGACAGTGTGGGGATTGTGGCAGCACGTACTTATGCAATCAAAGAGATAAAGAGAATTCCCACTGAGCAAGGGCAGAGTGGGGAAAGTCCCACCTGGGCAGAGCCCAGCCATATCACCTGTCACCCCATCCCAGTGTGGCACCACCAACAAGCCTATGTCTCTCACTCCCTAACATGCCAGACTATTTCCCCCTTTACATCCCAATAGGCAGCTCTGGGAGCTTAGAGCCCAGGCACTTAAAGAAATGCACCTGGAAGTCCCTCCTGTCCTATAGAAATTCAGCTTCTCCCTTTCCTAAAGCCCTGATCTTTAGGAAATGATGCTGGGGGTGGCTCAGTCAGGGGCCCACCTCCAGTTTCCATGTGCCTTCCAAATGCCTTTGCACTTCTCTCTGTGTTGCAGCTCAGCAAGTGTAGAATTCCAGAACATTTTATGATTTGGTAACACTATTTTTAAATTCCACACTTTTTGAGGAGACAATGTCCTATGCTCTTTCTTGAATAAGTGACTTAATTATCCTAACTCTAATCACTGTCCAGACATATTAATTAAAATTCTAAAAGTCCAGTCCACAGGTAGGTAAAGGAGTTTTGAATATCATCGTCCCTGAAACTCCGCAATGACAAACTGCTGCCCTAAGTCGACATTACCTCACACTTCTGCTGCTTCTCGTGTCTGCAGATCCCTACGTGAAAGTCTCACTGATGTGTGATGGCAGGCGACTGAAGAAGAGGAAAACATCCACCAAGAGGAACACTCTGAATCCTGTTTACAATGAAGCCATAGTCTTTGATGTCCCTCCCGAGAACATTGACCAAATCCATCTGTCCATAGCAGTCATGGACTATGACCGGTGAGATGCCCCTAGCTCTTTCTCAATGCATGGCTACCGAGCAGGAGGGCACCACAGGCTCTTAGCTGGTGTCCCAGGCCTAGGCACAGGGAAAGCAAATTGACAGGGAGCCGCTGTTTTCCAAACCGTGCAGCAGAGTAGGATTACCAAAGCGACTCTCAGCTCTCCCATTCTTCCCTCCCCCTTTCCTGTTTTATTGTCCTCCAACCTCCTCTTCCCCCTCCACACCTTTTCTCCTCTTCATCCCTGCACACACCTTATAATCTCAGCCTGGAGAACTGCGGCCGGGTAGTCCTGCCTGCCTTCATGGGGAAGATTCCACTCAAAACAGCAGAATTACTTGAGCCAGACCGTCAACATTTCTAAATACTTTGTTCTTTTTTTCCTTCTCTCCAATGTGTTTAATAAAGATCATTTCCATCCACTTAAGTCTGAAAGCAAACACAGAAATGTTCTCTTGAAAATGCTAGAATCAGTATGGATGACAGGGTACATTAAAATGTATAAGATGCTCGACTTTCTAATTAATACGACACAGAAGAGATATTTATAGCCTGCATTGTAGCCAATTGTGTATTTAAAGGACAGATTTGAAAAACAGTCATTTTAATATGCAAAGGAAGTACCAACAGGGAATTATACATGTTAAACCAGTCATTAGACTGAAATGCAAAGTCTCTTTTTAATTGGAAACCTCCCACGTGGTCTGGGCACAATTATAAAAAAATCATTCTAACTTCCAAGATAATCTTACAAATATTATTTGTAGCTAAAAATTTTCCTGCCCACCTCTGAGATGTCAGAAAGGCAGCCTCAGTGCCCTGAGCGCTCTTCCCAGCACATGCCCAGGTAAAGCATAAACGTCTTCTGCCCAGGGAGCACGTGGGCTGGTGCAGCTGCCCCTGGTGCGCCAGCCCACCCTGGGCGCTGTCCTGCCTCCTCTGGATGGCACACAACACCCACAGGGTCAGGACACAGGAGGGAACGGGCCCCCCAACCGTGAGCGGGTAGGCCAGCATCTTTCAGCTATTGCCAAGTTTCCCGCATCAACAAATCTGATTATGTGAGCACTGCTTCAATTTAATTCTCAGTAAACTCATGAATGTGGCCTGGAAAAATCCATGGCAGAATTCATGGGGTTTCTGCATGCAACTGATTTTAATGAGCATAGACTCAAATATCTTTCACACTCCTTCCCCAGCCTTGTCTCTCCCTTCCTCCCTGCACAAAAACAGGAGAAAAAGCACTCATCTTTGCAGGGGAAAAACAAAAAAGCAAAGAGAAAGTCTGTGAGTTTGGGTCCCAAAGTTAAACAATGAGCCATACCGTTTTAGTTATGCAAAGAACTTCTGATCCAAAATGGCTAAAAGAGAAAAAATATGGACCAACCCAGGGAATGTTTCAGAAATATTGGCCCTAAAGTAAAAGGAGTTATGTTTTTTGCCAATAAGAAAATCAGGTTTGGTCAAAGAAATGCAACTGGGCTTGGGAAGGCGGGAAGAGCACGAGAAAATGTGTTCTCTAAAGAAAGAAGGGAAAAGCCCTAGAAGTCATCTCTTACTGTTTCTTTGGAAGCTGGAGACTGTGGCTGCTGGATATAGAGCGTCTTTTATGGGGACTGGTTTCCTACTGCAGGAGTTTGAGCAGCCATTATTGCCAGAAATTCCTTTCAGCTGGGCCCATTTTTGTTCCATGGATTTGGAGACCTGGAGGTCCAGAACCAGAGCTAGAACCAGGAAATTCTTTGAAAATAGGGTTCTTAGGCACAAACTACCCCGTGCCAGTGTTATGAAAGACAGGACGTGAGAGACCCAGACTCTGCTCTTCCTCGGCCATACCCAGTAGAATGCGTCTACACATCCATTAGCTAGTAACTTGGCATAGAGTTTTAAATTAGGAAATGAAGAGAACCACCCCCTCCCTAATTCTTCTATTAGTTTAATTGAGTTGCTGTTGCCCTGATATACCAAAATTTTAAGAAAAAACTTTTGTGGGCCATTTTCACAGTGTAGGTCACAACGAGATCATCGGTGTCTGTCAAGTAGGCAACGAGGCTGAGCGGCTGGGCAGAGACCACTGGAGTGAAATGCTGTCGTACCCCAGGAAGCCCATTGCACACTGGCACTCCCTGGTGGAGGTAAGCCTGTCTCCCACATGCTCTATTTTGAGGAAAAATAAATGCTTTGTTGTTGAAATGCAGGAGCCACCAAAAATGCGAGTGTACCAGGACCTGTGGTCTTAGGCAGTTTCCCTTTGTTCCATCCCCTGCGGGACCATTAGGAATAGTATTTAATCTGAATTTGAATCTGTGTTTCCCCAGGTCCAGTAGGCTTTAAACATTAATCAGGAATCTTCCCTCACTTCAATTATCTTTTTAAGAGATGGGGATTCTCTACTTCTGTGTTATGGCATTGAGTGGACACTTGGGGAGCACCTGCAGGATCTCGGTGAGTGGCGGTTCCGGCTGCCACAGAGTGACATGTGCCTGGTGTCAAAAAGAGCTCAAGACTGGGATCCAGGAGGCTCGGATCCAGGTTCTGGTAGTAACCTGTGATTCTGGACAAGTTGATTAGTAGCAGATCCAACTATATAATAAAAATAAAAAATAGTAAAACACGACAATGTATGAAATTGTTGTAGGGTGTGTCACTAAGAAAGGGGTAGAAACCCTTGGAATGAGCACCATTGTTCTCACCCCTGCTTCATGCTGCTGACATCTCAGATGTCTCCTATAGCAGAAGGGAAGCTTATTTCCCTCTTACATGCAAAAGGGTCTAGAGGAGGACATTTGTAGGGTAAATGCAAAAATGATTAGGATTTTCTGCCCTATAGCAATTAGCATTAATGATAGACCCCTGCGGTCCTACATGCATGCCTGATGGCGGGCACCTGAAGTAGGGTACGGGCATGCGTGAGTGGGCGGACCTGGGCTGGAGAGACTGAGCATGTGAGGGCAGCGTCGCAGAGGACTTGGCACAGCAGCAGCAGCAGCAAACAGTGTGGTGTCAGAGGACTGCTCACGGAGCAGCAGAGAGCCCAGAGAGCAAGGATACCTCAGGGGCTGGGAGGCCTGCCAGCCTCCTGGCCCCCCGCACCCCCTACCTACCCTGCACCTGGTTGCCTCTCTACAAATGCTGTAAAAAACACTAAAAGCCTGAAAAAGCCACCGAAGGCTCCAGGACTGCTCCTTTACCCATCCGCCCAAATCATAGAAAACCTGCCCTGTGCCTTTCTGCCTCTACAACAGTCTAGAGCGTTATAGTGACTCTGTGGCCAATAGAGACCTAGACTTGTCTTTTTCTGCTTCACTGACCCCTGTGGCTTTTATTTGTTTTTTCGAGGCCACCTTATTGTACAATATGTTGCTCAGTGCCAAGTGTCACATATGTGCCAGGCCATAGACAGGTAAGAGGAGACAAGAGACAAAAGCATCCACATTGTTTTTGAAGGGATTTTCCTGGCTACTTATATTTAACTTATCACAGAATTTAGTCACACAGACATGTGTGGGAAATGTATCCTTTTTGTTGGGTGGAAACGTGCCCAACTGAAAACCAGAAAGAAGAAGCACGTGGACACCCAGAAGCAATGGGCCTTCATACCACTTCTCTTACCTTCGCTCATTCACTCACTGCTTATCATTTGCTTGTCATATTCATTTTTGCCCCATAACTCACTCTCTTAGCACTTTACTAACTCTCTCCAAAAGAAATGGTATTCACTAAGTGCATTTCTAAAAGAAAATGCCATATTAGGTACAGAAAATATAGATGTAAATTAAAAACTTTCCTTTGAAGAGTGCACAGAACTTAAGAAAGATGGAAGGTGGTGGTCATTAAGTGTGTGATCCTAGCACTACATTCATGTCAGGTGCCGCCAGAGCACAAAGGAGGGAGGAGTTTCTGGTGCTTAGGTGAGATTATCCTTGCAGCAGTCTCCTGTCCTGCTCTTGGTGAGTGAAGAGGACTGGGCCCTGAGAGCCAAGCACAGGGAACATGGGTGCAAGGTAGAGAACTTTCCTCTTAGCCTCCCAATGGAGGCAGCTCTGTCCCCTGCAAAGCCATCCTGAGAGACCAAGACCAGAGCCTCGCCCCATGTGGTTCTGTCGCTGGTGGCAGTTGAGTGGGTCTGGCTGAAATGAACACAGAGGCAGCTGTGGAGGGGCGGAATGGCCCCACACCTGTGCCTGGGGACAAAGGGCCTAGCTTCCTTTGCTGGAGAAGGTGCAGGAAGAAGAGCAGAGCAGGGTTTGTGGACTGAGTCTAAGTTTCAGGGCCTCTGCTTGCATTCAGTGAGAGCCTAGGGCCCCCTAATTTGCAAGTCCCTACAGGACATCTCTATCCCTGGGCCATGGAAACTAAGATTCTTTTTTTTTTTTTTTTTTTACTGGACTCAAAATTAATCCCTAAGGGAGACCCACAGACCCTATGAACCACTTGAGAAGAAGCTGACTGGACTGCACCCCAGTCCAGCGCTGGTGGAACTCTCAAAGGAATCCATCTGTGGGCTCATTACATCGTCTGAACCTGTCACTAGCTGTGGCAGTTAGAGCAGTTTTTAGTAGATATTTCGCAACCCTTATAAGTCACTGCTTCTAACCACCTACACTCAAATCTTATTTGTAATCTTCAATGTCAAAACTAATGTTTCTTAGGATCCAGAAGATGGGAAAGTATTAACACACAACTAAGGGGTTTTCAGGGGGACCCCCAATTGTTAAGGGTCTAACAGTCTAAAAGAGTCCTGTTACCCACATGCACAAAGCAAAAATAAGCAAACTCTGTGTCTGAAAGATTTTTAATGGAATTGATGTGTAGAGAGATACAGAATAGAAAGGATTCCAAATAATAATTTCCCAGTAAAACTCCCCAGGTTACCCACCCCCTTGTGGGCAGATGCCCAATGGAATAAATAGACTTGACCCAAAGCAGGTCTACGTAGGCCCAAAACCTTGCCACAAGTTTAAAGTACCTTCTAGCAAAGAACCGTGAGAAAGGGGTTAGTCAGGTCCCAGAGAACTGAGGCAGAAGGAGAAACACAAAATTCAAAATATACCATGTCATAATCCACCATTAAATGGGATAATGGCTCCCATTGTGTCTGCCAAGGACCAGGAACACCCAACAATGTGTTCCAAGAGAGACACATCTCTCCAAGTGTCTCTAATGTCTCTCCTCCATGTCTCCTCCCATACGTCCTCCCTTCTTTATTCCACCTCCCTTTATCTATCCACCTTGCTCCTTCCCAGTTACCCCCACTCAGGAAGTCCAGTTCATGGCATGCTGGGACTTGTAATACAAGGTGGCTGCATGTAAGTTGGGGTGGGGAAAATGTTGCCCCATCAGTGCTCGGAAGTGCTTCTCCCCTTTACATGGAGATTGCTCTGTATCAAAAGGAGTAAGGACCAGGAGTGCAGTGTGGGGCCAGAGATGTCCCTAACTTGGTGCACTAGCAGTGCAGGTGTCCCTCAATGACAGGTGAGCCCTGAGTGGCAGCTCATACATGTCACACAACTGAAAGTGTAAAAAGTGCTGTGTGACTTTGGTCATCTGGGAGCCATGGCTTAAACCCTGAATACTCGGCTTTTTGCAAATCTTTTTTGACAGTTATGTAAGTGAGAAATAAATGTTTGTAGGGCTGAACCACTGGAACTTGGGAGCCATTTGTTACAGCAGTGAGAATCACTTAGGCTAATACAATGGTCATTCTCAACTATTGTAGCAGAACTAAGGAATGAAATGCCTGTACCCCTTATAGCAAAGGTAAATCAAGGGAGGCTGGCCCTGCCCTTTTCCTTCCTGTGTCTTTGAAGTAGCCCAGGACTTGAGCTCCATCCTGAGAAGGAAAGTGGTACATTCCCTTTTAAACATGTAACTAGCAGAGTTGGGAACAGTGGTAGCAGATGAAGTAAAAAACAGTATCAGAGGGGTCGGCGCTGCTTTGCTCACAGCTGTGAGGATGGAAGAGGCCTTAGGCAGAGCGGGCGGAAGCACCCACTTTAGAACTGGCTGCATGTAGATTCAAATCCTGATTGACACTCAAATCTGTTTCCTTTTTCCTTTTGGAATCTTGGTTTTCTCATCTTTTTAGTGGCTGTAACAGTGCCTCTCTCACAGGGGTGGGTGTAAGGATTAGACGGACGAGTGCATGTGAAGCCCTACGGCCAGCACACATTAAATGTTCAGCCAAGGTCTCAGTCACAGTTGTTACTGTCCATGCTCATAGAGACGGCTCAGTGTCCTCATTCTCTCACACAAAGAAATATAATTTATAATGTTGCCATGGAGGACAAAAAGAAATATTGGAAATTCCCCATCCCTCACACCCTGGAGACCCAACACCTTCATTGGAGGAACAGGTCATTTTTGACTTGGCTGGACATAGATGCATGCATTTTAAGTTCACTTCCTTTCCCTTTCCTCCTTGATGTTAAAGATAACTTGCTGTTATACTCCCTAACAACCTTTTAAATTTCTGCTTTAAAACTAAAACAGTAATTAAATCCCTGTGTGTGTGTG